>JAVQJF010072886.1:0-18654 GCA_036023855.1 Gadopsis marmoratus
GAGATGTGACCACAATAGGGACGTTTGAGGACTGTTCATGGCTGGAACTGTCACTTCAGCCATATTAGTCATTGACTAAAGTACATTCAACTCTTGTTTGGTGCTTTTTCTACATTCAGTTTGCTCCTGGAGGTTGCACTTTGTTTCAGAATGTCATGAACATTTAATGCTTTTGACACAGATAACCCTTCATAGTTGTCATTTCAACTGAAATGTTTTCAAGCATGTCTGCTTCAACAAACAGGGACAAAGTCTGTCGAATAAGCTTGAAATCTTTAGACTATAAAGTCCCAAATGCAAGAAAGTTGACTGTTCCATGTTTTTATAATGCAAAGGCTGTTAAGTGCAGAAATGTTTGTTCCTCTTCTGTTGTCACATTTATTTCAAAAATGTCAATACAAAATTTCCAGACGCTGTTATCTACAAAACAATCAGTCTCCATTTGGGATGCATGCATTACATATTCTAATGGTACTGGTTCAAGGAGAGACTGCTGTTTAGAAATACGAGTCTGACCTGAACAGTTATATAAACCACTAATGAATGTTTCAAATGGGGGTGGAAATGTTTAATGATAA
Organism: Gadopsis marmoratus; assembly: GCA_036023855.1. Classification (NCBI taxonomy): domain Eukaryota; kingdom Metazoa; phylum Chordata; class Actinopteri; order Centrarchiformes; family Percichthyidae; genus Gadopsis; species Gadopsis marmoratus. Next base: position 579 of record JAVQJF010072886.1, read on the forward strand.
AATTTGAAGTACTTGGATTGCGCTTGCACACTGAGGCCGTTTATTATCTTAACTAAACACCAAATGAGGCTTTAGCCCCTTTCGCTCCTACAGCACGCTCACACGAAATACAGTTATTAGAGATGTAAAGTTGACTTCTTGGTCCACCCTCTTAAGGCAGCACTATAGTATAATAACATGTCATTTCTTTCAACAAAATAAAATCAGTTTAATGAACCATGAAATACTGTAAATGAGCCTGTTATGGGTGGTAAAAGCCATCAATCTTACAAATACTGTGCCTAAAAGGGTCTTTTGAGATGACGTGACAGATGGCTTGTGGCTCAGATGGTATTTCTGGCTCCACCTGGTGGAGTTGATGAAGTAATGCACTCGATGGCGAGCGTTTCAGAATCTCCATTGATCTCCAAGAATATGGAATGAATCCCTTCACCTCGCCAGCGATGCCCTCGGCAGAGGGAGAAAGCAGAGGTGTCAACCTTCTCTGGAGCTGCATTTGTTCCTCCAGAGACTGCGTGCTGATATGAACAGAGGACACGCTGGCAGTGGTATGTATTAGGCAGGGTGGCCTCAGCTCTATAGGCCTTTGAAGTCTAGTATAAGAGCTGTGCAGATGCGAGTGCCACCGCATCCAAACCGTGCACGTGTCTGGCAGTCCATAGCGACCATGCTTGCTCGGGAGAGGCAGGCGGCTGTACACCAAATTAGAAGCTGAAGGGTTAGTTTTGCTGCCCACCATTTTATCATCCTCTGCCAAAGAGGACACAGTCCTCCCATCTGCACAAATACAACAGTACAGTTTTCTTCCCCCTCACTGAGCCTGACTGGGTAGTGTTATGGTCTCGCATCAGCCCACCAGCTTTCATTTTTGCAAATGAGTCTGTAGATTCCCGATTCCGGTGCTTTCTAAGTTTCATCTAAACCAGTTAGTCAAGGTCAACCATTGTACTCCCCTGCAGTGAGGGGATGGAGCAGGGGAGAAGCCATGAATGGCTGCATTCTGCATACATGGGCACATACAGCAGGAAGTCAGACTAGTTTAATCTCTGCATCAAGTTGGAGTGACTCTGCCAAATGTTGTCAGCATCCAGGTGTGTACACTTAATGTGAGGTGCAGTTTGATCAGAGGGGCATATGCACTCATGTCAACTTGTGTCATTTTTTACCTCACCCGTAGCGTGAACACTTCTCTCATTGAAGCTCAAACATTTTGCAGCTATAATTTCCAACAAAAAGTGAAGAAAACCAATTCTTCTGTGATCTTGCAAATCTTTTCTTTAGTAGAAGTGAAAGCACAAATGAACCTACAAAGGCAATGCCACAAGGGATGTGTGCCGTGTTGAAAATGTTCTCAGTAAATGAAAAACTGCAGATGAAAGATGGCATTTTTCATGCAAAAACATACTTTTGACCTTGCTACTTTAAATTAAGAAATACTAAATAAAGTGCATAAGCTCAATATCTTGTACTGATCTTGTCCTTGTAAATTGACAGGATACTTAGGGAGAGACTATTTGTTGTCAGTAAGCAGCGAACTAACTGACAAATAATCATCTGTACAAGTAATGAGAGTTCCAGTTACAGAAGTGGTAGACCAATTTCTGCAGGGGCATTATGTCTTCTTTCAGTTGTATGCCTGCATCCTTATCTGGGACAGCAAGTCTTCAGCGCCTTCTGCTGCCTCAGCTTAGAATAGGGGGGCCATAGACTGTGGGACACCCCGTCTTGTCTACTTCTGTCAGCCTAGAGGTATTTAAAAGCACAGCTATTATTGTAAATAGATGGTTCCACGTGGCTTTGTTCAGTGTTGCAAGGGTACTTATTTTTGTTGGAATGGGTGGTTCTCGTGGGATTCTGTGAATGCATCAGTTATGGCCTGCGGGCACAATATGACCTAAAACAGGAGAAAGAATATAAAGGTCTGCACTCCCAATATGCTGTTCTTCAATTTATCCCTCCCCCCACCACCTTAATCATCAGGGGGATGGAGCACATAAAGGTTTCAGCTTTTGTGTGGCATGGCACTAAATGATTCTCAACATTTATACTCTGTGTTAAATCAATCACATCATTACCTCCACAGAGGCCAAAAAAATAAAAAGAAGCAAAGTAGAGCCATAGAGGCCAACCTAGTGCATCAAGCTCTTGTAGTGCCATTCATTACTCAGCCTGGTCTCCAATAACCCAATGATCTAAAGCATAATATTGTACCAAGGTCATGAATAAAGTGGGAAAACAAGTGGTGAAAACGTTCAAGGTCGAAATCCTCTTTAAGGCAAGAGGGGGACAATGAGTATAAACTGCAGCCAATACAATATTGTGTTTTAGTGTCTTGTCCTCTCACCTAGAGCTTTCAATCCCAGTGTATTTAACATGTTCAATATCATGTAATGTAACCATGTCTACATATAGCAAATGTTTAGCTTACTAAAGACACAGGTAGTGCCCCTCCATATATTGATGTAGGGAGGTTTATTTGTATTCACACATAAAGCCATTAATAACAATGTTTCATGGCGAGTGTGGTTTATGTTCTTTTACTGTCTGTGTCCAATAATATATGTGAGGAAAACCTCTAAGGCAAAAAAAAAAAATGGAGCCCTTCTGAATACCCTTCATCAGCACTATGTCCTACAGGGCTGAGACCTGTGCTCCATTTCCCTGCTGCAATTAAGATGGAAAGAAAATATATTAAAGAAAAGCATAGTGGGAGTACACACCTTTATATTTTTCACGCCTACATACCTGTGCTGTGCTAACAAAATCTGTTGGGAGACCATGGTGACAAGTTTTTACTCAACTCTATTAATATGCCCTAAAAAAGGCCCCAGTTGTACCATTACCATCCATCCATTTACTTTATATACTCAGTTATTCTCAGCCAGGGTCATGGAGGGCACTATAACTGCACTGCAATAAAGAATTCCGTTGCCTGTACTGTTGCATATTGTAGACTATGTAAGCTTTACGGAGCTCCATTTTAAATATACATTTTAATCTATCGTGTACTCATAAAAGTGTCTTTGACTTCCTAGTTTTCTTAACTGGCAACCATTTGTCCTCTTTGTCATCTCTACAGCAATAATTTTAAGGCAGAATAAAATTCAAGTTGAATATAATGTTTTGTCAAATTAATGTCAGTGTTGAAGGCAAAATCAAATAAAATGTGTTTTTGCCTGTTCCAACTGCTGCTGTCATCCGCCAGTCTGTTCACACAACAATTGTTGGACGGCATGGTATTTCTTCTGTCCAGTTATTTCTGAGAAACAAAATAGTCAAGCATTTCTAACATGCTCACTGGCTTTTGGAAAAGTGGCTGCATATTGTACCTTCTAATTTCCATTCATGTCTATGCAATATTAAATATAATAATAATAATAATAATATGACTCTATTAGAAGGCTACTGAAACATGCTTCAGTTTAGAAGCAGTTTAGAGCTGCGACTATTTGTCGATTATTAAGCGAGTCGATTGACAGAAAATTCATTCTGATAATAAATTGTTGAAGTCATTTTTTTAATTTTTTAAATTTAACATTTTCTGGTTCCAGCTTCTGGATATTTTCTGCATATCTGATTTCTATGATAGAAAAACGGGCTATCTTCGGGTTTAGGGCTTTTGGTAAACACAAGATTTTTGAAAAATGTATTTTACATATATTATTAAAATTTTTGCTAAGACGTAATCAGTAGATTAATCTATAATTAAAAAACATTTAGTTGTAGCCCTGCATCGGCTTTGTGATCCATCACAGCAAATAGCAACTCCGCATTGATTTATATCAAAGTCACATTGGGGTAGTAGCTGCTGGAACTGGGGTTAAACTACTGTTTACAATAATAAAAATGGTCAGCAAAATTATTAAGGATACTTAACTTCTAGATAAGAGTAGTTCCAACAAACTCACGGTCCTTTAAGGCACCTTTTTTATTCCTATGTATTTATTAATTTGTTCGTTTTTATCTCATAGCAAGCTTACATCCTGTCACGTGTCGCTGCTACATCCGGAGGGTGGGGCTTTTGTTGCGGGAGACGCTGTGCGTTTTTGGAGAACCAATGCCTCGAAATGCTCCATTAATGCAGCCGTCAAGATAACATCCAACCGAGGGCAGAGCTACAAACCCTGCTTTGGTAAGGCTTCAGGAAGGCGTTAGTGGGCTGGAATAACCGGGCCGTCACAGAGTAACACACCTGTTTTTAAGGGAAGGACGCGCGACCGGTGGACCCTGAAGGGGGACCGCTTCACATGAAATGAACTCTTAGGTTAAAGTCATTAGCTGGTTTAAATGTCTGCTTCAGTGCCATGTGTGTGTGTGTGTGTGTGTGTGTGTGTGTTAAACGGGTGTAGCGTTGCGGTGACATTTAGGCGTCGTGCTATTAATCGCTGCTAAGTTATCTTTAGGTTAGCCACCAAGTGTCCGTCGCTCACTTGGACAATATTTAGCCTTCATGTGCGGGCACTGCGTCAGTTTTCCTCCTTTTTTTTTTCTTCTCTTTTCTCAACGTGCGACACGGAGACGAGAGTTGTGTTCAGTGAAGTAACGCCGCCGCGGCAACTAACGCCGTTAAGCTGTAACGGGAGTCACGTGACCAAAGTCCATGTTTAGCTGTATGCGCTTTTGTGCCGCTGGACGCCAGCGTGAGTTTCCAAGTGTGAACTCAAAGAGTGACGTTGCCTTGCGTGTTGACAGATGTAACGCAGGGCGTTTTGTGGTGGGTTTAACTCAGTTTAGCTAATACTCCGCTCGATTAGCTTAGTCGTTTGTGTTGCCGTCTGCTGCTTGTTTGGGGCAGAAAAAGTTTCCCCCTGAGGAGGTGACACACCCAAGGTGGCTCATGGGGTTTTTCATGTCAGCAGACACGGTGTAGACCTACCACAGGGGGTTTTCCACTACACCATTATGACATATAGATTGGTTAATTCTGTGGGGTCCAGTGCAGTTATTACACACATTATTTCCTCTTTCTCTGTTATTTTCTAGGGGGCTTATTGAAAGCCAGTGAAGAATGACCCCTGCTGACCCCCTGGAACCTGCTTTGTGTTCCCACTCCTCTAAAGGCAGCTAAGACATGTGGTCACTCGGGTCAAAATAGTGCAGTTTTTCTTTAAGGCAGAAGCAAGGCAATGGGTGCAGGATAATCACGTAGTTTGCAACTCTTACGAGCCTTTTTTTTTTTTTTTGCTTGCAGGTTGAGGGGATTTGGGTGATAACTGTGTGTTGGCAAAGCAACACACACTTTTTCTTAATGCTAACTTTTTTTGCGTGTCAGGGGAAAGAAAGTGACAAATATAATTAGTCATCCAGATTTGTATGTCTCGAGGGTGAATAAGGCCTAGTTTAAACAACCTAAAAAATGCTTAAACTTGCTGAGGGGTTTGTGTTTCAGATATGCTTCAGAGATGTGCTCCACTCCAGATTTGTCCAGTTATTTTACTCGATACATGCAGCGAAAGAATAATTGATCACTCAGCTAATCCTTGTTGGTTTATAGCCGAAGCCTATATGTTACAACTCTTAGGCATTATTATCCACCACCAAATTTGTTTGTTGGTGACAGATTTCACCGTACTGAGACATTAGCTCTGACAAATGTGACACAGGGCAATCATTTGCTGGACAGGAAGATATATGTAATAAATGTCCAAAATAAAGGGTTGAAAGAAAGCTTAAAAAGACCACTTATCATTAAATGAGCTGTCAACATACACATACCAGCCATGTAGGCTAATGCTGGAGATTTGCCAGAGGAGAATCACAGCCAATCTTGGCTCTCCTAACACTGAGAGAGGCATTCTTGATAACAGACGCACTCTCTGATAGACAGCGACGATTACTGGTGCAGTAATTTGACTAAGCTATTGTTTAATTGTTAATGAAAATCAAATGTGTAGTGAAGCTACATTAAAATGACACAGTGAAGGTGTCTTAAATGCATTTGATTTACTTCATGATTTTATTGGCTTGTATTACGAGGTTTGTAAAGACTTGGTAGTGAAGCCACTGATCCGCTTGGGGCCTCTCGGAAGACCTGCTGATTTGGATCAAACATGTTTGAATTAATCATATAAGTGTGTCTTGTGGTGGAACTCGAGGTAAATATTGAATCTCAGCCACAGTGTTGCTCACTTTAAGGTTGCTCTGCCAAACGTACCCACTGTGCTAGGTCCCGAAGTTCATAACAGTGTTCACACAATTAGAAGCTGATCACAAGCCTTGGAGGATAATGTCAATTGGAGTGAGATCACAGGTTCTGAAGTTATCATTACTAACCGACTAGATCTGTGAAAAAAGCTGTTGCATGCGAGGTCTCTTACTAACCCTGAAATCTCACGTTGTATGTGCAGATTGTTTTGTTTTGGACCTACTGATAGCTGATATTTTGTTTTGACTACATTGTCCAAGAATATGTTTTTCCCATCGTGACATATTGTCATTTCTTTTAGAAAATACCTGAAACAACATCACTGTCCAGTTTAGACCAACTCTCAGTGAAATTCAAGCTAATGAAATGGGCCAGTACCTTGACTGGCATTGACCGACGTTGCCAACATTATAGTCGCTTAATGCAAACAACAACACAGCTGGATTGTGATACATTCTGGCAAAGATACAGCTTTCTGCATAGTTGTAGCTAGCAAAGGGTTCAGAGGTGGAGAAATGTCTTAACTGCCCCTGCATTCCTCCTCATTCTCTGTCAAGACTGTCTGGATGTTTATCCCTATAGCTCCAACTATATTCTTCTTCACTTGAATGTTTTTCTTAATGCTAAGCCCTCTGGTTCTTTCCTTTTTCTGCAACTCATCAGAATCTGACAAGCATTTACTGCAAGGCTTAATTCCCCTCATTTTGGACCTAAATTGGTTGGCTCATATCAAAGAGCTCCATCTGATTTTCTGATCAGTTTTTCATTTACCGATGAAGATCTAGAATGACCGGGGTTCTTGGCAGTCCGAAAATAACATCTGCTAATGATGTTGGCAGTGGACGTGGAGGGAAAGGGCAGAAAGACTTGTGCAAGGCTTATATTTGACTGGACTTGGAAAGTGAGGGATTATGTGCAGAATATAGTGATGTAGATAAGCACATACGTAGCCACCATCAGTTGTCGGCTTTCTGTCTGCAGGGAGGAAGGGGGGATTATATATTTTAATTAATATATGAACCATGCTTGAGGAGTTATGAAAACCGTACCCATGTGGCCATTGCAGAATATGCAGGGAGGTGTCCATCAGCAGATATAGTGCAGAGATCCCTACAGTCGTCTGAGAAAATATATGCTCTAATGCATATCTTGTCGGACAGGTTCACGTGAGACTTCACATCAGAGGTTTTTTGCTTATAACCAGTTATAAAAAATGTGTTAAAAATGAGTCATAAAATCAAAAGAATTAAATTCTAACTGTCTTTGGTCTATGAAAGTTTGACAAAATGTGAACAGCAAATACTTTTTTTTTTTTTTTTTTGCAGCGAATTCCCAATTCCTTTCCAGGATATGTGAATCACACAATTTAAGATTTTTTTCCACTTTCATGAGAATTAATTACTTTAAGAGTTATTTTTCTCCCCTGAAGGCAGCCAATATGACATCCTGGCATACATACAGTAGGTGTGATTGCTATGTATAAGTGACTGATCATGAAAAGCAGTACATCCTGTTTCCTACAAGGAAGAGGAACAAGCTATGCAAATATCTGTTCGCACAACACTAATAATTAAACCTTTTATTGATGCATCAGTTCCCCTTAACCCACCGCTGTTAAGCTTAGTTAGGAAGTTGCAGAGGCTTGGTGTGTTTGCTTCCATAAAGAATGTCACACTAGGGCTTTGCGATAAAAAGATAACGATAATTAGCCACATACATTTTCTCAATGTAACAAAAAGGCAGGACAAAGCCATCCTCGACAACAAAGGTGACTCAGTTTCAGTAGTTTGGAGATATTTTTTGTCTATTTATCGTCTGACAATAAGCAGCAAACTGAGCCAAAGACACTTGCCAGCTAAGACTGGCAACACCACAAACCTGTTTTATGATATGAAACAATATCACCAATTAGAACACGCAAAAAGTAAGCAATCACAATACCATGGACTTGTTTGTCATGTTCTGACAATAAAGAATAGGGTTAACCAACTGGTTTCTTCAACTTTCACTCAGGAGCAAAAATCAGCCTTTTAACTTGCCGATGATGATGATTTGACATTTGCAGTGGTATTTTTCGATATCAATTGATTTCGTGATAACATTTTTGGTCATATCGCCCATCCCTTTGGTCAGTTTCAGGCTACTTATCATTTGTTGTGTGTCAGTGTTAAAACATAACATGGGTGTGAAAATGGTGAGCAGTAACCTATGAAGTGTTAAGTTAATCACCTTTTCTGTCAGTTCGCAATGTCAATAGCATTCCAACATGACTTTAGCACATTAATATCTAGAGGCTAACAATTTGAGTTTGCCACGTACGCCATGCAGTGTGTGCTACACGATTTGGGTGTGTAGAGGATATGTGCAGAGTCGAGAGATTTGGACCCCTCTCATCACTCACACCACTTCACTCTGGCTTTCTTCACCCTGCTCTACTGCTTATCCATCCATTTACACACATCTGCACTCTGAATGTGCCCTGTACTCTTCCAGACAACGCTGTCATTTCACCAACATGCAGTTGGAAGGGTGCCTCAGCCCATAAATGTTTTGTGTGTCCATCTATGTTTAAGTTGGTGATGAAGACAATAATGCATTTGTCATTGAATGCATGCTGAGATTTGAACAGTTCCTTCTATCCACCCTGGCTCATGCCAGTGGAATGAAAGTAACAGGAAAAAGTTGAGTGTTTGGATGGGATCATCAGAGTCAGCTGCAGGGAGGTTATAAAGGATGTCGGTTTGTGTGTTACAGGCTAAACCCAAAAAAAGGGTGTGCATCATGATGTCATCGTGTGATATGCTCTAAACAGTACCATAACATGGCGTGATGTTTCCTCTGAGTCATTGTTGTTGGCTGAACAGGATAAGTGAAGATTGCACTGCATTTGCACCTTGATGATTATTACCATATGAATAAGAAAGAAAGGTTTAGAATCACGATATATTTAAGATGCACACTTGGTGTTGCTGAAGTAGGGAAGATTGCAGCACCGCTGCCCGGCCTGCTGCCCGGTTTCGTCAAAGGCTCCTCTGTGCACTCCCTTGACCAAGGGTTGTTAGTATGCACTGTGGGGTGCTTTTTGAAAATGTCTTCCTTGCTGCTGTATACCGTCTTTTTCAAGTAGGCCAAATCATTTCCTGATCTCCATGGGCAGTGACCACTATAACCACTACATATCGACTACACATTGCTGCGATGCCTCTGCTGTTATTTACTCTGAAATTGTGCATTGTTGGTTGCTCTGTGATAAACAACTCTTAGGCTCTTGAATCCCAGTTGCTGTGTGTTACAGAAAACCCATTCTTACACACAGCTCATGACTGAAGTGACTCATCTAGGCTGTATTGTTTTCTCCACAGTCAGCTGTAATTATGACTAGTTGGATAGGAAGCTCAGTCAGCCCTTCACATTTTCTGGAGTGCTAATGAAGAACATTTTCAGTCTCGAAGTGGTAGAATATGGATGAGACACAGCAAGAGTTTTGATTTGCAGCTAGTGCATTAGTGGGTTTGTATATTCTTGGCAACTATCAAGGAAGTATCTGTTTAGATATGACCGGAGTTAGTGGTGTAAGAGGGAAAATGGAGAGGGAAAACAAGTTTTGCAAGTTGGATAAATAACACAATGTTTTTTGAGTGGAATTTCACCATTATTTTGACACCTCAAATGACTTCACATCCTGTAACTTCTCAGTTCAACCATGCCCGCACTCAGCCACCTCATATTAAGCCCACAGGAAGTGCACTAGGCTTTTAACATAGAGGCCAAATTGTGTAATTACAAATTCCAGGTCCGTCACTTAATGCACACGTTTTCCTGTAGACTTACATTGTGAAAGAGGCGTTTGTAAATGAGTGGCTTATTTTTTTTTTTTTGATGTACCACAACTAGCCAGTACGAACACTTAAATATCCCTTATTTAAATCATAATGTCCTAAAAGTTGTAAAATGCATAAATAGCTGAATCCAGAGTTATATAGAGTCTCTGCCATTCATGTGAGTGAGGATGAAACCGAGCAGTTGGGAGGCGGGGCTAAAGGAAGTGCTAATGCGCTTCCTCTATTGGCCGTACAACCCGGATGCGATGTGAAAGAGCCGAATCATTTTATACCCAGGAAGCCGAAATTTTTTGGCTTCATTCACCACTGAGCAATTTTCATAGGAACGAACAGGGTCCTGCCTCCGACGCTGTATCCAGTTCTCTTTATACAGCCGTGCCTCAGATTTTATTGGTTGACTCAGTTGGCTGGCGCTGATGATGAGAGGAACAGCCACAGTGAGCTAATCTTCTTCCCAGATTCTTGGAATCTGGTGTGCTGTAATTGGCCCAGAAAAGACCCTGCTTTCTCCATCAGATGCGGAGTGGAAATCCCCTCGCCACTGTGAATCTGGAATGCACAGAGAGACAGAGAGGGTCATCAGGTTCTCTGCAACTGTAGCTCCGATACCATGAATTTACACACTACATTGGGAGTGAAATCGAGTCATCTCAGTACATGACATTGAATTTGAGCATCGCTATGCTAATGGTTTGTTTGGACCAGTTAAACTCTGATAGATCATTCCTAAAAAAATAATAATAATAAAAGAGCTGTACTTTTCTGAACATGAGGAGGTAGAAATATGAATGCGTTCAAACTACAGTCACCATTTTAATCTCATTAGAACCAGCCAAGTCATTTGCAATGGATTTCGATCAGGACCTAATCAGTGGACACATACCTAGATAAGAGCACAGATTAGTGGTCATCTTCTATTATAGGTAAATGGCCTTTTTGCAAGACCTGGTAGCATCAACATGGGTTCTTTGGGTCTATGTGTCTGCTGTAATATTTTATTAGTTTCTGTGTGAGTCCTGAAAAACCTTGGAGCATCCCTGCCGAAGTGTTAAGATGAGCAGGAGGAAACGCTGGCCTATTCTATTGAATCCATGTAGCCCACACTGCACTGGTGTCATCTATATTTCAGGGGCTTAGCAACCAGAGCGGTCTGTTAGATTATACCCCTCCATCTCCATAACCTTCATCCCCTAAAAAAAGGACCAGTTCCATATCTGGGTCAAGCCTAAATGTAAATTCCCTTTTTTTTTTTGTCAGTGCCCTCCATTGTAACCCTGTGAACTGCATCTGATGGAAATATGGTGGAACCCCTCCCCTAAGTTCTGAACGTCCTTTGGAAAAGTTGAACTAAGCACTTTCTTGGGCTATTTTTATTTTTTTACCTTCAGTTTGTTAACCGTGATTGCTTTATTTAGCATTGGGATCTTTGTGTACATGCGCACCCCTATGCATTAAGTGCTGAGTTTAGCATTTGTTCTGTGTGTGTCTTTGTGCATATATCCTTCCTATGGGCCCGTTCACTGGCCTAGTTACTGATAACAAAGACAGGAAGAGCACAGGTCAGGCTCTACATCCTGGTCAGGGAGAGTGGAACCATGATGCCACATCCTCAGCATCCACAGCCGTCACACTGGTGGTCATTCTGAAGTGTAGGTTCATTTGATGCAAACCACGTGTTCCACTCTGCTTTTGGACAATGCAAGGAAATGTTGCAGCAATTGCATATTTACGTAGACAGTCTTGATATATTTCAAACAATGCTTACGTGAAACAACTATGGGAATTTTAGACATTTTAGCTGGATTTATGGGCTTCCTGGGACTGTGGCATTTACTCTAAATTTCTAATGAAAACCAGCATGAAAAATCACCAGAGTTGGAGGTATGAGTATTTTTTTTTTTCTTCCTTCAGTGGGAATGTTTTCTCTCCTCAGGCCTGCCTGGTTAACTCTCAGTGCACACTTGTCTCGCTGTATGAGCCGAAGCGAAATGTTTACTGTTCGGGAGGAGGAGCAGATTATGAATAAAGCTATGAATCAGCTCAGTGCTCCCATTAGTGTGACATCCTGAGAGGCGGGAAGTAATCTTTCTTTCTACAGATGGAGAGAAACTTAAAGGGGGAAGGAACGTAAAGGAAAAGAAGAGGTGGGTTCCTGTGATGTGACAGCAACAGTCTTGAGTCATCTGGAAGACAGACTTTCAAGTCAAAGTGTCTGTCACAACTCTTGCTCTATGGTTTCAAGGCTCAAGATGACAGTTGTTGACATTATTACGCAACTGTATGTATGTATATATTTGACTGTTCATTGTTGGTAGTGAGCTGAATAAACGGCTGGGTGTTGGGTTACTGGTTGCTTACGGTTGACTGTTCTTGAGGATTTCCCAAAGGGTGAAGTGACGAAAGCTGAATGTAATTACTGTTAATCAGATGGAAAGCAGTATAATTGTGTCAGTGGTCTAGGCCACATGAAGTGATGGGCTTGGATGTCTGCTGCGTCATAAGAACAGAGGATATTGGTTTGATGGATCTCCCAGTGACAGTCTCAGCGGGCTGAGACGCACCATGTGATTCAGATGTACAGGATTTCAATTTGTCTCATTTGCTGTCAGTCACATACAACTATCGACCATTACACTATGAGGCAAAATGCCAGACCCTGTCTGTGAAGGATTAAACAATCATTAAAAAGGCCATCAATAGCTGTTTTAATGCAGTGCACCATTACAGTCAAACTAGGGATGCTCAGTATTGAAATCTTTGCCAATATACAATCATTGTTTATGGTAATGTCAGCTGATGCAGCTATAAATATTCTTAATTTCTTTATAATGAGACCACGGGTCTACCTCCCACAACAGAATCTGTGATGGGCTGCAGTTAATGTAGATAAGCACTACTTACTTACAGCTTAAATGCAGAAAAAATCATTTCTATGGACAGGTTTTTTTTTTTCCCTACAACAGATGGACCCATGTGTGCTTTCCTACAAGATCACCTATTGCCTTGAGTGGCAGTAAGGTGTAAATGTGTAAGGATATAATTTTTAGAAATTACCAAAAAAAATAAGCCAAATTTTCAACTTTGATATCTAATCTCATGTAGTAGGCTAATTGTCACAATTAAATAGAAATGTACTATTATGGCTTAAATAAATCTCTGCATAATATTAGGCGTCATTTTGATATCAGACATGCTGCCACAGACATATTTATTTAGCAGTTACTATAAAACAGGTAAACTGACAAATACTTAAACTAATTTAATCTATTAGTTGCCCTCTCTGTTCACAGATACAATATCTAAAATACCTCTTGTGGTTGATACCTGTGTGCCAATAGGATTTGCTACTAATGGCAGATTGACGACTTGTTCTTTTGATGAATCCTGTTCACATATGACACTCTTGATACAATAATTTCCTGTCCATCCAAAGGCTGTGCAAGTTAAGACGTGACAGGCCACCATTTACAATGTAGTCGATTTGCATTCTGTTGTGTCTGACAGAGATGGAAGATATGGAAGTAAGGTGGAAGCGCTTGACACTGAGCTTTCACCCTCTGAGGGCAGGGCTCATATAGTACAGCTAGATGGCCAGTGATGTCTCCTGCTTTTTAACGAGGATAGCGCATGATGCCTTATTTTAATTTAATGTATCCCTAAATGCTGTCTCGCAGTGGAGAATGATAGCTTCATTACTTCTGATGTGCTGCAGCGACCTTTTGATGACGAACTTTATAAAGTTCTAGGATTCATGAGTAGGCAATTTGGCACATTAATGGGAAGGGTGGGGGTTAGGATTCAAGATTTGTTGGAGCAAAGCCTAGCGCCTTGGCACAGCAAGTCACTGCCATAGTGTAAGCTGTTAAGTAACAACTGCCATCTGTTCCCGCACTTCGTGTTCTCCCTGTATAGAGGTTATTTACTGTAGGTACTAATATGTTTCCACTTTTGTCATTCACAGGTTGTGTCAGAGAGTGCCTGGGTGCAGACAAGTGGGTGTGTGTGTGTGTGGGAAAGAGACGCAAAGAAGAATCCAGTGATGGCTACCAGTAAAAGTAAAAACCAGAGCTCTCTGGCACTGCACAAGGTGATAATGGTGGGCAGTGGAGGTGTGGGGAAGTCGGCCCTCACCCTGCAGTTCATGTATGATGAGGTGAGTCAACACACCCTTATAAACAACTTAAAACTGCTATGGGGTCAAGTATGGGTTTCAACCTTCCACCACATTTAAACACATTTTGTCCTACTGTACAAAAATGAAGCCAAAATATCCCTGATATGGGCGCTGCCATCTTGTTGTGGTGACGTAATTTGGAGCCAGAGTCTGTGCAGTAGTCATTCGAGGTTCCGCCCAAGCACCTGCTCGTGACGTGACAGCCCCTTTTTATAGCATCAGTTAACTAATTAAATCCAAACTTATTGGAAAAATGGACACTTGAACACACAATTTTTGTGAAATTTTATATTGACGTGTAATTTTACAGTTTGGCCGATCTAACATGGAGAGGACGGGGTTTTTGACCTATATAGCAGCCAGCCACCAGGGGTCGATCGAGATGTTTTGGTTTCACTTTTGGGAAACCAAAACATCTCGGTTCACTTTTTATTTATCCAATGTCATAATCTAGATGGGATTTATTTGCTAAACATATGACTATATCAGCACTTCCTCTCAAGCTTCACCGGTAAAGTGCTCCTCAGTTGTTCACTAATATAAAGCTTTTAAAGTGAAAGATGTGCTCAGTAGAAAATGAAATGGTTCAGGAAATGGAGAAGTTGCTATCTTTTACTTTTTTTTGTGAAGGCGACCCTTTTCCCCAGGCCACTGCTTGCTTGACCGCAGATGTTGTTTGACTGTGACGGCAACACTCAACTGAGAGCAGAGGCGGTCACGGGTTTGCTCTGCTACCAAGCTGCATATCAGCTACATTCTTCAGCCATCCGTCTGTCCAGTTGATGGCCCAGACACACTTCCATTTTAACCAGTGCAGCTGTTGACACATAACTGCTCATGCCTTACTGAAGCTTTACGCGTGTACATACAACTGGCAGCGTATTTTTTACGCTTGAAAATCTCCAAACACATGTATCTTTTCATTCCCAGTTTGTGGAGGACTACGAGCCCACCAAGGCAGACAGCTACAGGAAGAAGGTGGTTCTGGATGGGGAGGAGGTCCAGATCGACATTCTGGACACAGCTGGCCAGGAGGATTACGCTGCCATCAGGGACAACTATTTTCGCAGTGGGGAGGGCTTCCTGCTGGTCTTCTCCATCACAGAGCACGAGTCCTTCACTGCCACTGTGGAGTTCAGGTACTGTATCCTGCCTACATCTGTCTGTGTGTGGTATTGGCGTCAAATTATATCATATCGAGTAAAGTGTCGTTATATCTACCCAAATCTTTCACTAGCACTTGCTGTCAGCGTGACAATAATATTTCGACACATTTAATGCTTTAAATTAGGAAGTGGCTCAAGCAATGTAAAGGAACATTTATTTTAAAAGGAATGAATGGTACCTATACTGAGCTTCTAACCAGCTCGGGAAATTTTTTAGTTTATCAGAACATCTGTAAAATGTTTAAATAATGCAACCGTTGGATTATGTTTGATTTTATCACAATCAAAAGACTTTCCAAAAATACGCAATCTATGCTGTTGCTACAGGGAGCAGATCTTGCGGGTGAAGGCGGAAGAGGACAAGATCCCCCTCCTACTGGTAGGGAACAAGTCGGACCTGGAGGAGCGTCGGCAGGTACCTGTGGACGAGGCCCGAGGGAAGGCGGAGGAGTGGGGCGTCCAGTATGTAGAGACATCAGCCAAAACCAGAGCCAACGTCGACAAGGTGCGTCCACACACTCATCATCATGACTTTACTATATATTACATTACTATAAATCAATGTATTTTCAAATTTAGGGGGTTTATTTTATCATTTCTTTTCTGGATTTGCATTTAACGGCTGTTACGTGAAAGATTGCTTAATTGATTTCTTGTTCTTTCTCTCTCAAGGTTTTCTTTGACCTGATGCGTGAAGTACGAGGCAAGAAGATGTCAGAAAACAAAGACAAAAACGGAAAAGGGAAGAACAAGAAGAACAAGAAGAGCTTCAAAGAAAGATGCTGTTTACTTTAAACTCTTCATGGACCTTAACAACTCACAATACAACTGTTAAGATGGGGAGCAAAGCGGAGCGTCCTTGCCATTGTCATTCAAATGAAATTGATCTTTTGTAATAGCTGGTTCTAGTTTAGTGTTTAGAAGAATCTCAACCACTTTTGTTTTTGATGCCATTTTTAATGAATTAAATGTGAGTTGCTGTTTCATTGGAAGATAACCACTGTTGTGACTGTGACTTGGACTGCAGTGCTTGACGGCTCATAGTAAGCCAATGACCAAACTGCCACTGACACTAACTCTGCTGCTCAAGACATTCTCCACTGTTTAACTCAGCGATTATACTGCCTTTGCCTGTGGTTCAGTGTGTTTTACACCAGAATTGTTGAGTCTTTGTCAAGTAAACAGTGCTCTCAATTTCTTTATTGCTCTTAATCTTAACCCGCCATATTTCTTAGCCTCTGTTAGTGCCGACTTCTTGAATTTGTGTTCATCAATTTACAAGGAACTCTAATGCTGCTGTCTATCATATTTGTAATCATTAATGATGACACTCAATGTCCTGTCTGTTCACGATGTCGGCCTCATTCATTCATCTATCTGGACTCTGATCACGTTTGGGATGGTTGTTGAAACTGGAACTTTCAAAGTTTATTTTTGAACCCTTGAGACTTTTTTCTTTTACCAAGGATTTGTGATTTTCTGAAAACAGAAGAATCGCAGTGCAATCAGAGGGCAGGGTTATTTTATTCCATTGTTATCAAGCCTTACGTGATGACCACAAATCAATCATAAGTTGCTTTGCAGTTTTTCAGCAGGATTGCTGCAAAATAAATGTCTGACTAAATCTCAGAAAAAATAACCATGTATCACTTACTCAGAGCTCGCAGAGATTCATGTAGATATTTTAACCTTTGTTAGATATTTTACGGCTGTAAAAAGAAGGTTGTAATGTGGCTACTAGTATGTTGTTCTTGGTAAATGAGCAGTGACTAGGAGGAGAGAGTAGATCTGTTTTTCCTTAATGGGCCTGTTCATGTAATGCGGCCCGGTCACCCTTTCTCACAGTGCAGATTACTTTCTGTTTTACATGACTGTTGGAAGTTTGGAGTCTGTACTGTGAGACAGGTGGTGACAATCCAGGAGGCCGGCGTGTTTCTGGTCCACGATGGCATTATAATCAGTAATGTCTCTACTATTTTTTGCTCTTTTGAGTAACGTGCACTACATTTCCGATACCTAAGAAGTGGACTTCATGCTGAATGGTGTCAAGCTGGAGATTTTTTTAAACAGTTTGTGCCAACAAAATCACACAAAAAAATCGAACTATGTTTGTGGATGTACAGTATGTATGTTAATTAACTGAGTGTATGTGCATTTACCAGAAAATCCTACTACATTTCTGTGTCTGAGTGAAGCTGCAAGGAGGGAGCTACAGTTAACAAGATGTTTCTACCACTGCCTAAACCATTGTTTGTAGCATGTCCTCCTCCCTCTTTTTTTTTTTTTTTTTTTACTTCCTACTGCTGTGAGTATGCTTTTATCTTTCTGCAGCTAGTGTTGCCGAATAAATGCTTTTTTTCCCCTTTGTAAATACTGGGTATTATTTTTTTGTCTCTGAAATCACTGTTTCACATGTGAAGACACCTAAAACATACAGTGTATATATACACTGCTCAAAACATTTGTGAAAAATTGATGTGGCAGGCTAGTCCATTTTGCTGAAATGTCATTGCAGCAACTCAAAATGGTCCTCAGTAGTTTGTATGGCCCCCACGTGCTTGTATACGTGCCTGACAACGTCGGGGCTCCTAATGAGACGACAGATGGTGTCCTGGGGGATCTCCTCCCAGATCTGGACCAGGGCATCACTGAGCTCCTGGACAGTCTGAGGTGCAACCTGGTGGCGTCGGATGGACCGAAACATAATGTTCCAGAGGTGTTCTATTGGATGTAGGTCAGGCGAGCGTGG
>JAVQJF010072892.1:0-35572 GCA_036023855.1 Gadopsis marmoratus
TCACCCTGAGCACATGTGACAGACGTGAAAGGGTCTGGAGAAGCCGTGGAGAACGTTATGCTGCCTGTAACATCGTTCAGCGTGACCGGTTTGGTGGTGGGTCAGTGATGGTCTGGGGAGGCATATATGTTTCGGCCCATCCGACGCCGCCAGGTTGCACCTCAGACTGTCCAGGAGCTCAGTGATGCCCTGGTCCAGATCTGGGAGGAGATAGCCCAGGACACCGTCCGTCGTCTCATTAGGAGCCCCGATGTTGTCAGGATGCATACGAGCACGTGGGGGCCACACAAGCTGAGGACCATTTTGAGTTGCTGCAATGGCATTTCAGCAAAATGGACTAGCCTGCCACATCATTCTTTCACTTAGATTTTTGGGGTATCTTTGAATTCAGCCCTCTGTAGGTTGATCATTTTAATTTCCATCAAATGATGTGGCATCCTTTTGTTCTTAACACATTACCCAGTCCATATCAGTATAGATATACAGCATGATTTATTTTTCCCTGTGAGATCTGATGTGTTTTCAAAGTGTTCCTTTAATTTTTTTGAGGCATGGATTAAGTTAAGGGTACCATAATTCTTGTCCAGGCCAGTTTCATTAGTTTGTTTTTTTAAAATGATTCTGTTGAACCACCATTCAAAAGCAATGTCTGATTTTTATTAGTTGATTTTCAGTACATTTTTATTTATCATTACTTTTGTCAGTTTCAAGTTATTTCAGTGACTATTGTGGGTTTCTCTTTCTTTAACGGAAGGGCACCAACAATTTTGTCCATGTGTGTAAATAAAATTGAATTGAATTTAATGTTAGATTGAAACAGAATGAAAAATAACAGCTGTGATAATTAAAAATGACAGCACTAATTATGCCAAACATGTGATGGTCCATGTACACCAATTTAACAATTAACCCCTCAAATCAGATCAAACTTTATTTGTAGAGCACCTTTCATACAGGAAAGTGCAGTTCAACGTGCTTCGTGAATGACAAGATAATAAGACAGAACACGTGTAGACTATAAAAACAACAGCAACAAACAAACAAAAAACTTGAAATCAATGCATGTGAGATAATAAGAGATGAAAATGTAATAAAATGCACTTTAGGCTAGACTGAAACTACATAAAATAGAAGGCCAATGAATAATAATAAAGGACAAAAAAATGAAATAAAATATAAATGAAAGTAAATCAATTAATAAATTAATCATAATAAAATAACAGAAAATAAAATGGAATAATATTTTACCACATACAAAAGTAGTCGAGTAAAATAAAGTAGGTAATGTCTAGAAAATATTCTCTCTTTTGTCAAGTGCCATTGAAATTGACTTTGACTTTATTGTTGTCATTCAAATATACACAAGTGTATACAGAATGAAATTTCATTGCATAGGCTCCGCACAATATAAAATATATAAAAAATCTAAAAAAGATTTGCATATGTATTTACAGTGACCGAGATATATACCCAGACATGTATATATACACGTGTATGTGCACACATATACTGTATGCATACACACACACACACACCCATATACACACATACAAGATAATAAAACATTTTAATCTAAGGTCAAATGTGCAGTAATGTACAGCAGTAATTTTTAAATATAACTAAAAACAGAATAATAGTGAGTGCAATGTCCAATTAAGAGTTCAGAAGTCTGATGGCCTGAGGGGAAAAGCTGTTACAGAACCTTGTGGTCCTGCACCAAATGCTGCTGAACCTCTTTCCAGAGGGCAACAGGTAGAACAGTCCATGGTGTGGATGCGAGGAGTCCCCCGATTATGTTCCTGGCTCTGGACAAGTAACGCTTTTGTGCGATGTCCTGAATGGAGGGAAGAGAAGTCCCAAGGATCTTCTCTGCTGTCCTCACCACTCTCCTCACCTTCTTCCAACCGGAAGCACTGCAGCCTCCACACCACACAGAGATGCAGCTCGTAAAGATACTCTCTATGGTGCCTCTGTAGAATATATTGAGGATGGGCGGGGGCAGGTGGGCTCTCCTCATCTTGTGCAGAAAGTACATGCGCTGCTGTGCTCTCTTAACAAGTGATGCGATGTTCGCAGACCAGGTGAATATCCAGTCGATTGCAACAGAGGCTCTAAACACTCCATGAAAGCTTGTGTCATTGTTGTAATAAAAAGCCACAGGCCAAGACGGGAGAACATGAAACAATGTCCTCCATTGTGCTCTTGTGTTTACTGTGTTGTGTTAGATATGATGTCACGCTACATACGTGGTTGACGCGGCTATTGTCATCTGGTAACAACCGCGCCTACATTTAAGAGTACTGTCTGCAGCGGAAACACAAAACAGATGTAAGTTGTAGGTACATGTAAGCACTGATTTTAAGTGTACGTGGCTTAAGCAATGCTTTACTGCCGCTCAAGTTACCAAAGAATCTTCCACCAGATACCTGCTGGGCTCTGTAACATTCATGGTCAATTCCTAGAGGGACAGTAGACCACGTTAGTGCCTCACACAGCTGCACATCTGTTCTTCCTCTCATGGCTTGTTTGATCAAGAAATAGGCTTACGTTGCCTGACACGTACAGTAACAAAACCACTAATATCTACATTCATTAGAAAGTTGCGATATTGAGTAACAAGATGAACAGAACTCTAAAGTGCTGGTACTCCATACCTGCGATGGAGCATTCCAGATGAAGCACTACGTTAGGGCTCCCTGGATTTGAGTGGAAGCTTTGACTCTTTCACTGAAAATTCTGGCCTTTTCCTTCTAGATAACTGCCCAGAGTGGAGCAGTGCAGATATCTTGAGATTTTTCCATTAGAGAAGGCCAAATGGATGCTGGGGTTGAATGCGAGCCAGATGCCTGTGATAGCAAAGACAGAACTGAGCAACAAAGCAAAGCGTTTGACTTGCTGGCTGATCTTTGTTCACCAGCTGGTCACGAGCTTTGGATCGCGTCAAAAAGAACTAGATAGCAGATACAAGCGATCAAATTACATTTTTTAAACAGGGATGGTGACATCACTCTTCCCAAAGGCAGAGATCAGCTATGTGGTTCTTTGCAGTTGAATATAATGCGATGCATTTGCTGTCTTGGTGGCTCAGATTTATTCCCTTGCATGTAGTCAGTTTAGTACAAAAAAGAAGAAAAGGCCAGTGTGGTAAACACACTAAAAAAAATCTGTCCCCAGAATGTTTACCAAACATGTATTCCCATTATAATTGGCCACAAATGCACACCATGATTCAACACAGATGAATTATTGTAATTACTCCAAAGTGTTTTCACCCTCAGCAGGGGAGTGGCTTCAGAGGATCGGAGCTGTCTGTCCCTTTATGTGTCTGCTCCCCTGTGTTCACTGTACCCTGTATTATATCCTCTCCTCTATGTACAATACTCAGGGCTCTCCGCCGTGGGCCCCCGCATCAGTCTGGACCCAATCCAGGCGTTGTTTGTGTTCAAACCCCCTCCACTCTCTCACACTATAACATCCGGCTCGCTCATCCCCTCCCACCAGCGTTTTCAATCAATTAGTGCCGTTCATTAGTGGGAACATTGGAAAAAAAGAGTTTGATTGAGAGAGTTTGACTCCCAGCCTAGAATTTGATCCAAAACCACACTTTGACCACCACGCCGAGGCCGACTTGTTTCCAGGCTACGGTTCAGTCTCTCCTAAAGCCTGGTGTGGGTATCCTTGACCACAGGAATCCTGAAACTGACCAAGCAATGGATGAGACGTGATAAACATAGATATTTCACACATGGTCGGGTTTTAAATGACTAAATCTGCAACTCACCGCATTCATTGCAATGCCTGGATGCTGAATGAACGTGAATGTTTCATTCACAAATTTGTTCAACTGAAAGGGTTCAGAATAGTTGTAATAATAATAATAGGTGAGAGGATGTTCTGTATAAAATCATGTCACATTATTCAACAAATACCCTCTGAAACATGGAAACAAGGATTCCATCTAAAATTGGTCAGGCTGTATGAATTAGGCACCATTGTTCAAAATTATTATTCGTTGCACTGAAGGCAAAAAGGATTGACCGTCTGTATCTCGCATAGTGTTTGTACTCTCAAAATTAAAACCATGTTTAAATGGTTGAACGAGACTGGAGACAAATTAATAACAGAAAACGGAGATTCTCATTTGACACCTGCCTCTGCAAATGTACCTTTATCTTTTCTATTTTCCCTCCCACCGACTTGTAGAATCATTTAGCCTTAATTCGGCAGCTTCTGATAAAAAGGAGGTTGACGCCAAAGAACATTCAAAATAAAGGTGGTATGCCGCCTGCTGTAGAAATATGTGTATTATAATGTTCTCCATTCAAAAAAGTCTGAGAGTGATTGTCTGCGATGCCAGCTAAGAGACATGCCTGTACTTTGGGTAAAGTCATCCCATTTCTAGGGCAGAGTCAGTGTCTGGCACAGTGCTACAGCAATACACAGCAATATGCACTTGTGTGTCTACGTTTATGGGAGATAATTTAATCAGGCCCTTTCCGGTGAGAGCCATGACCAGCCCAGACCCGGCTTAAGAAAGTCTCATGATGCAGAAAACCATCATACTGTGCACGTCCACTGACACTGGAATCTTCTCCTTGACACTGGGAGCACTAGTGACTAACAGATTACACCATTTAGAGTGAGAGAGAGACTGTCTTGGAAGCAACACGTTCAGTACATGGTGTGATACACGTCTGTGAGTTTACTGCCATGGTAGAGGGAGGATCCATCTAAAGAGTTAATCTTATAAGAACTGCTTTATATTATATGTTCATGTTTTAAAATTCAGGGTTTTCTTGCTGTAATCATTCCTCCTGTTCATACTGGCCCTGGACTCCATCTTAAAGCAATTTCAATGTAAGTGATGGGGGTGGGGGAAAAAAATCACCATGAAAATACATTCCAATTTTTAGTTGAAGCTAACCTAAGGCTTCAAATATCTTCCACAGAAACAATATCTGGGGGGACAGAAGGAGGGAATTTGATAGTAAAAAGATTAAGTTTCGAAGATTCGTACTGGATTTGCCTACCTGATATGCCTGAAGTTTCATCTTCGCTTCAAATAAACTTTGGAATACATTTTTGCACAGAATTAGGACTGTGGAGTTTGTCCCTCATCTCAGCAGGTTGGGAAATTATTTCTCAATGGCCAGCCCCACTTAAGCCAAGTGTCGTGGGTGTGCGAAGTACTGGAGGCAGGCAAAGAGCCAACAGAGCAGGCCGACAGGAGCAGCTCAACCATTTATTTGTAGAAAAAGAGCTTACATGCGGGTAATGCAGGTTGACAGGCAGGCAGGAAGACAGGCAACAGGTAAGTCCAGAGACAAAAGCACGAGGAACATCCACAGGGGCAAAACAGGAACGCAGTACAAGCAGTACAAGCAGTATTACGAACAGTGACGTAAATAGGGATGATAACAGGATGACTCGAAGAACTGGTATAGAAAAGGGACTAACGAGGGAATCAGGGGCAGGTGAACACTAGAACACAGGCAACTCAAAACAGGTGGGAAAAGAACCAAGACAGGAAGTATACCTAGAACATACACACAAGAGGATAGACTACAAAATAAAACAGGAAATGAACCAAGAGCACAGAACGATACACCAAGTCTCTATCTCAACATCTGAGGGACGACTCTTATGAAATTTTGACTTTCATGGTCCCCAGAGGATGAATCCTATTGACTCTGGTGATCCAGACTAATCTAACTGCATCCTCATGTCCATATATTAATTTGTACAAATACTTGCAAAACTAACAACATTCCCATAGAGACTGAGTGGAAAACTAATCATCGCTCTTCATTGACTTTGTATTGTGTGAAGGTGCCTCCTTGTCATTTTGGTCTGCTAGCAAACAACAGAAACAGGCCTAAAAGCTGTTGTGTGGTGGGCTGCACTACCAAGAGGTGAAGAACCCAGAACTAAGTTTTTATAAGCTGCCAAACCCAAAAACTGAGCCTTTAAGAAAATAAAAGTGGATCCAGACACTCAGTAGCCATGTTGTGGTCAGTAAGTCTGCTGCATTTTGTCACTGGTAGCACGAGTTAAATTAAGTTATGTTTTAGGCTAACTATATTCCTGTAAGTTAAGCTAAATCATTTTGACAGAATGCAACTTGTCTAGTGGAATGTAACTATGTTACTATGTTTGTTTTATGTTAATTTAGCTTGAGAAGGGACACTGAGCTATAGTGACAATATTGAGTTTGTCCGGTCTGGTAGACATACGGTGCTACAATAATCCTCTTAAATTCTGAAATCGAATGTTTTTAGCTAGCTACGGGCATTTTGATAGTGTTTCAGTGCATGGTTGCATATTGCAGCGCCGTTTGTTTTCCCCTCCGGTGGGTGTGGTTTTCAGAGTATGATGTGTTGCACTCTGTCTCTATCAGCCTCAGTAGCACTTTGTGTTTAGTATTAAGTAGTAAATGTTAATACGCTATGCTAATACAAGATGGAAAGCAATACAACTGCTGAACATCAACATTGTTACTATGACAATGTTAGCATTCTTTCATTAGCATAACGTGGCTGTAGACTGTAGCCTGATTAAAGTTTTCTCCTTAACAAAATAGCATGATATCACATCAAGATAATCCACCACACAAGTAGAAAGACCAGTTTGTATACTGACAGTATAGCCTCATTTCAACACAGCCACAAGACGTGTGTCTCGTCAAGGTTACACCAGTTTCTTGAATGTATAATGAGGCAAATTCTCCATCAGGTTTCTCACACAATAACCAACATTTTTTTATTGTGTTGTGTTTCATGTTATTATTTTTGCCTCATGCGCAACATTGTGCCACTTAACAGGTTCAAATCACTCACAGAATGTTGAAGAGTCCTTACTCCTCTGTCACTACCAACAACAAAAAGATGAAGCTTAGACTCTCAAGGTTTTCTTGTTTCTTGTAGAATAGCGGAGGCAGCTGGAATTTGTTTCCTCAAATCACAGGCATCTCATCATTTGACAGGTGCAATGACTTTCTTTCTCTTCACAGACTGATTGACCAGTGTGGACACAATTTAATGTGCTGTTAAGTATTCTTCAGGTATTTGTCCCTGCTGTTGAATGTGCAGAGTTTCGCTGTGTCTCTGTCAGCCGGTCAGTCTCTCAGTTGGATCAAACCAGTGTGTGTCAGTGAATGTACCCGCATTAAAGGGAAAGGTCACTCAAATTACAGAAAAACACGTTTTCTCACATAGCCGTGCAGATAGTGTTGGTTTTATTTGTCCAGGTTTTGAAATATTGGTCTGCTTCCACCACAATACAATGGAGGTATTGGCCCTCACAGAAATGAAAGATTGCCTATAAATAAATTCAGCAGCCATGTCCTTGCAGCGTCCTCATCAGCGTCCTTCTTCAGTTTAAAGTCCTACTCAACTTTCAAAGTGGGAGAAGAAGTAGATGAAATATTTATCCTTAGCCACACCAGACACAAATTAGTATTCCAAGCAGAGGATCGTTTTAAAAATCATGTCTTTATGGGATCTCTAAAGTGATCATCCTTCAGATTTCAGTTGTGGTTAATACAGCGAAACCTGTGGCTGCTGTAGGTAGCGCTAACAACGTCTTAATACAAGCCACACAGTTGAGCTCTGGGGACAGGAAAGCAACTAAAATGTGATAAATCCATGTAGCTATACTTGTACAGACTCAAAATACCCAGGACCAGCTGTTCTTCCAGATTAATTAGGACCAGGAGTGAGCCACTTGCTATTAGAATATACAATACTGATTATTAGAAAATAGACTGAATAGTCCTTGTTCAGAGCCATTCATTATTTTTCAGTTTTACTGCAGCACCTGCTTTTCTTATAATGGAGCGCAGACAAAGGGGAAGGAAGAACTTGTAAATATAATATATTATTGTGTTGCTATTTCAAGGCCACAGTCCAAGTTCTGTGTTCATCAACCCTGCACATGGAAAAAAAAACCCCACTGCTGAATCTCCTCTCTCTTTTTAGCATGCAGCACCAGATTTGCTACGCAGCTGAATATTTCAGTTGATTCAATTTTCTGATGAAGTGTGGTTGGCAAAACAAAAGCACGTTGCTGACAAAGAGGCACTGAGTGCTTGTCTCAGTTTCTCAGCCTGGTTTAGGTCTGACAGAACTGATGCCAAGTGACTGCTCTGCTCCTGGCAGCCTGCTCTCCTGGAGCAGGTAGACCAGGAGATGAACGCAGGTAGAGAAACACGCACGAGTGGTCAGACAGAGCTTGAGAGAGATGAAACAAATTGCTCCACGGGCACACAACATGCATGCAAACCCATACACACCACCTTCAACTAAGAGTGACTTAGCTGTACGCAAATCTTGAGGTAGACATGCAGTCCTCCTGGCAGTGATGGGGGACTGACAGAGTGGATTTGAAGTGATAGGGCTGCGGCTGGCAGCCTGCTTTCCTGGAGCAGGTAAACCAGGTAGAGTAAACACACACAGCTGGTTTCACAGAGCTGCAGAGAAGGATGCACATACATACACATACAAGGAAAGAAAGCATAGAGGAACATAAAAAGACACTCTAATGCATGTTGACATACATACACACATCTGTAGGGAGTGTACAGGGAGGTATAGGGAAGGACACAAGTTGTTATCAGAAAGATGGACAGCTGGACATCTGCCTTTCTCTGCCTATAGTGTAAAGCTAAGAGGAATTGGTTTTATTTGAGGGGGAAATTAAGGAGGACACTACCCTGTATTGTGTTGGGGAGCATGATGTACTGGATTTTTTCAAAATGCTTCTCACTAATAAGTGAGCAAACAGGCTGACACGACAGACAGCAGCAGGAGAAGCACGCAGACAGCTGTGCCTCAGTCGAATAAACGACGGTAATGAGGTCGGTGTGTTTGTAGAGTCCACAGCCTCAACTTCAGTCAGAAAGAGACTATTAGTCCCTGGTTGTGGCCCAGCAGTTGTGATAGCAGCAGGTAGAAGGTTGAGACTGTGGCACACCAGCTGTGGCCCACTGGTACCCTCTCCTCCTCCATCCCTCCACCATCTCTGCAACACAAACACATGCTAAACAGGCCACTGCCTCCACTGCCTCTCACATTCAGCTGCAAATGAGCCCTCTTTGGGCCCCATCCACGTTTGATGTCATGAATAATGAGAATTAATTTTCATTTGTGCAAGTTTCTGAAAACTAACCCCTATTGTTTAGGTCCCTCACATCAAGCAGTCAGGTCTGCCAGCTCTGGAGTCTATTCCTGTCCAAGTTACGAACCCGTACAATTCAAACCCACACATTAACAGAGAGATTATCTAAAATAAATACACTGATATTGTGGCTGTAGTCCAATAGTGACTTTCTGAGAATTTGTATGTTCAGTATCTCAGGATGTGAAGCATCCATCTGAGGCAGACGTGTGGACCTCCTGGCAGTGATGGACATCTGACAAAGTGAACATGAAGTGGTGCCTCGCCTCCTGGCAGACATACAAGAAACACACGTACCAGAAAATCAAAAGCACACACATATTAAAGCATGTCTGACTCCCTGCTGATTCAGAAGAAGCACAAGGTAAACTTGGCCTGAGTATGACCTAAATTAAGACCTTTGTCTCGTGAAAATCCACTTACTGTCTGTCCACCAGTTTATTTCTGTCTCTTTCTATTGTTAGTGATCTACAGAAATTGGAAGCATGATATGCCAAACTAGATTTCCATTTTTTAGAAGAGTACATGCGTAAGAGATTATTTTTGTGAGAATTTTCCTTATTCAAATTGAGGGTCTAAGAATAGAGGGTGTCGTATTTTGTACAGATTATGAAGCCCCTTATGACAAAATTATGATTTGTGATATTGGGCTGTACAAATAAAACTGACTTGGCCTGACTGTGACCAAGATTTTAAGTAATAGTTTGACATTTTGTGAAATATGCTTCACTGTCTTGCTGAGAGTTAGATACTGATACCACTGATAAACTGATACCAATCACATATGTCTGTTAGATATGAAGCTGGAGCCAGGAGATGGTTAGCTTAGCTTAGCTTAGCGTAAAGACTGAAAACGGGAAAACAGGTGGCCAGGCAACCAGATATATAAGGGAAATAATGTGCTAACTAATAGGCTTTAGAGGTGCTGGTGGTGGAGTCCTGTGAACTGATGCTTCCCCCCTGCTTCTGGTCTTCATGCTAAGCTAAAGTAAACTAAGCTAAAAGACGCTGGGCTGTAGACTAGTTAACAGACAGATATCGATCGTCTCATTCACCTCATATGTTAGGAAAGATAATTACACATGGTGCTTCATTCGTGTATTGATTGAAATAACTCAAAAATATATTTGTCTTCTTGTTCTTACAGTTGAATGTTTGAGCTTCACTGTGCAGACTGATGCATGTGCAGAGTTTGACACTAGAAGGATGTTTCAACATTCATCTGTTAAAAGTGGAAAGTTTCTATGTGCTCATTGAAAATCTGATTTTAAGGGGGGGGCAGAATTACGAGCATGATTTGTGACATCACAAATAGTTTGTAAGCAGCCAATCCTGATCCAATATTCAACCTATACAAGTGTGATGTAGAAACTTGAAGCTGCCAGTGCACACACTCACTGAGAATGGACTTCACAGTGAAGCGGGAAACATTTTGTGTGTGCAAACTTTAGAAATGAACAGATGAGCATCTTCATAGATTCTGGAATTTTTAAGGATTGTAATGTGGAAATTATATGGGTTTTTTTTGCAGCAAAAACATACCAGGCACACATTATTGTTCCAAGCAGACTATATGCATATATGTTTTAAAACATGTATGGAGAGGATCTTTAATTGAAAGTCTGCGGAACTTCTCAGCCACTCTGACACACCCAAATGACTTGAAAATGTGTCAGGCAAACATTACATACACATTCTTCCGTATAAAGATGGAGTGCTGGAGCAGAGTGAGAGAAACAAGTGTGAGGCAGTAAAATGAAGCAGGTCTAGCTCTCATCGACTAACTGGCGAGTTAAAAGTCGGATATAATTGAATAATTGAAGTCCGCAGGCTGCTACAAGCTACTATCGACTGGCTGCTTACACCAGTCTATAAGGGAGTAAGAGTTAACTGGTCAGCTTATCATCCTTGTTGACAATGCTGAGGTGCAACTCAACCAAGGACTTATTCTGTGTCATGTATTTGGTACTTGAAAGATGTTATCAGCACTAATGATGAATAAGTTCTGCTGCTGGAAAAGCCCTGTATCTTTCAGTTGTGTCTGTGGCTAAATATGTGTTGAATGTGGCCCATTGATTCCTCATTACCCTCAGCCTACTAAACAACCAGGCGACTGCTAATGCACTACACTGCAAAAACAGCAGCTCAACTAGAAAGAAGCCAAATATTCTTAAATACAATCAAATCGTCAAATTGATCAAATAAGTCTGCCAGTGGGATAAGTCAATTTTGCTTGGCTAGAATTCTTAAAACTAGCATAACAGAAAGACCGTATTGGGCCATAAAACTATACAAAATGGCAACATTTCAGCAAGTAAGTGAAATTTTATATTTAAAGTAACTCTCAGTCACACCTACAGGCAATTTCAAATCATAAATTAACCTAACCTGCATGTGTTTTGATGGTGGAAAGAAGTCAGAGAGAACATGCAAACTCCACACAGAAAGGACCCAGGCGACCGGTGGGTTCAGACCAAGAACCCCTTTGCTGTGAGGAGACGGTGCTAACCACTGCAGACAGAAATTAATGTCATTTCTTTTCACCTCTTTATTGTTGACTCGGTATATCCAGAGGCTGCACAGAACAATAGGATTCAAAAACATCATAAAGACCATTGGTGGTCATGGTGAAAATGAACATGTGTTATGGCAAGATAACAAATGGAACAGTGTTTTAAAGCTTTTTATAATAAACAAGGTTCGTACAGCTTAATTGAAAAAGTCAAGCACTTTTCAAGCACCTTGATGGTACCTAAACCAAAAATGCCCAGACTCTTGAGGACTCTTTATCATCAACTCTAAACTGTTACTATAAATGCCAGGAGACAGCAAACAACTACTGCGATGGGATCGATTCATTCGAACATTAAAAGATTTTAGGTTTCAATGACTGATTGTAGCTGAATCACAGATTATGTTGAAATTCAAACATTTTTTAATGAGTATCTTCAAATTCAAGAATGTTCCTAACCTTGAAAACGTAACAGTTAAGCACTTGCAAGACTTTGTACGATCCCCGGTAAATTTGCGGGAGTTACTTGCTGTAACTATTTAAAGATACATCCGATTAATTAGTGAGCTTTAGATCTGCTGGTAGGCACTTTTTCTTTTACTTTGGAGAGAGACGGGTTACCTGTTTCCCCCTGCTTCCAGTCTTTGTGCTAAGCTATGCTAATAGCCTCCTGGCTCTTGCCAGTACTTGACACACAGGTGTGAGTGTGATATCAATATTCTCATCTAACTCCTGGAAAGACAGAGAATTTCTAATATGTCAAGAGATGAAAAGGATAACAAATAAGAAATTCTGACTTGGACAATCAGTTTTGTACTTATCAGTGTATCAAACAGCTTTATAATTTTGGTAAGTCTGGTTTCAAACATTAAGTTACTCAGAACCATTAAAAGAATCTCAGTAAAAAGTTGTAGTATCTTATTAAGTAATTGAAGACTAAAAGCTTAACATAAAAACTGCCTAGTAAGAAAAAATAGCTTGTCAGACAAACAACAAGCATATATTGCCTTGATTTAAGATATTTCATCTTACTTAGATTTCACTTTTTGCGGTGTAGTCATTACCATTCAACTTGCAGGACAAGGTCTCTGAAGGCAAACCTTTCTCCACGATCCCCACCGACATTTCACTTTTATTCAAAGGAAACATTTTGTTTTCATTTTCTCAAGTTTTAATGGCGCAAGGTCACTAGTTTGAAAGTAGCTAGTAGTTAGTAAGAACTTAGGAAGGACATTATGCACAAACTTAGTGATGGCTTTACGAAAAGAATGGATTTACTTAATGTTGCTCTACACACAACAGGCGAACAACAGCAACAAAACCCTCAGCCATGCTTTGTTTTACATTTTATGAGGTTCTCAACTACTGCAGCTTTGGTGATTCCCTGACTTTTGTGGTTGACAATTTCTGGCTTTTAGTAAAATGTCTTGACATCTACTGGATGGCTTGTTGACATTGATGGTACACACATTCACAAGCATTCACTTTCAGAGCATGTTAACATGCTGACATGAGCACTTAGCTCAAAGCACTGCTGTGGCCAAGTACAGCCTCACGGAGCCACGACATGCGCTGTAGGTGAATGTGTTTGTCTGTCTGTATTTGACAGCACAGTGTTAGACAAATGAATACTGTAATGGACTGCAGGCCAGGTTAGGCATTACAGAAAATGGATGGATTAACACTAACAGTCTGCTTTGACTGCAGACATTACACCTTCCAAGGCTTATTTCTTTATAAATGCGGTGAACTGACCGTAGCTTATTTTGATTTCCTTTTAAGTGTAACTTATGTTTGTCGCTGTTTTGTGTCTGTCACTCGGGGTGTCATTGCCATGTCAATCTAGAATGTGTTTTTCTTGGCTGCTCAACTGGAAGAAGCCTCAGTTGAGAGATTTTAACGTACATGAAGAAGATGGGAGCAAAAAGTCAAAATGAAAACCCGGTGAACCGCATTTGAATTTTTGTATTTCTGCCCATTAGTCCATTGCAACAACTGGTGTAAACGTATAGGCAAAAAAAAGGATAAAATATGTGAACTCCACTGCCCAGCTATTTGTAATAAATTTGTAATAAACCTTGTTGTGGTGGGCAAGGGTGCGTGTGTTTAAGGGAGCAAAATATGTTTTCCCTCCAGCCTGTCTTTCACGTACTCAAAGGACAATCATTACCAAGCATCACAAAGGCGAACTATTTAAACCCTTGCTCCTATTGAAAGCCATTTCATACCGACTGAAGAAGAGAACTTAAAAAAGAAAGACAGAGAGGAAAAAAAAAGAAAAGGAAACAAAAGCTGAGATAGACTCTGAGAGAACGCGGAGGAGCAAAAGAGGACGGGAATGACAGAGAGAGGGAGAGACGGAAAGAGCGAGACACATATAGAGAAAGAGATGGAGAAGAGGAGGCTCTTTTGGGGTGCACTGGGCTGTGAGACAGGTCCATTCACTCTGATCTAAACACTGTGTCCCACTGTGCATCAGTGCTCTCACCCAGGCAGCCAACACTGTGGCCACAGACTCAAAGTTAACCAGTCAACTCCATTACAGTGCAGGGGGCGTGTACAGACCTGCCACACCAAAGGGATCACGCCGGCCGGCCAAAGAATATTAATTGCTTTTAAATGAAGTGGAAGTCCCTTTATTGGGTGTCTGGTGTTGGTTTGTTTTCTGCAGGGCTGAAAAGGCCTCACTGCTCTTTGGTCTCGCCGCCTTTGAAAGGGAAACTGACTCTGGATGAGGTCATTGATCAGCGGGGGCTGTATGCGCCCAGTGGGTTTTTGTGTGTCCTGCCCCTTTAACTACCGCTATTGTACTCTGCCCATTCAATCCTCAATGCACTGCGGCCAATAAACATATTTGTTAATGACGCTTCCTCCCAAGTGTAGATTCAGTCCAAAGTATGTTTATGTACTATGGGACATGATGTGTTTGTTAAGCATGCAACTTTTTGATATGAGGCTCATTGTAGCACTCTAACGCATTGTTTAAAATTCAGAAATTTACATCACTAATCCCAATAAGGCCTCGTTACTTCGACAGGTTGGGGGTCAGCTTGTTCGCTGTCTTACATGGAGTTTTGATGGAGGGTTGATATCAATCTCGCTGTTGACAAAGTGGTCTGGTACATGTTAGCTTGGTACAGGGGCTGGAGGTGTGGGGAGACTCCTGATGGACCGCAACAACAGGGACAGCCAAAGGCATCATTAAGATGATTGTTGGTAGCCTTGCTCGCTTGTCTATTTGCACTGTACAATAGTGAAAAAGCACATAACAGAAATTAAATATAAAAGCTAGCACAGTCAACAGGCAGTAAACACACTAGCAGATTAGCTCACTGGCGGTAGCTAGTGCAGGTGTGGGGGCTTCGGCGGTATCTTGGAGCTGGGCCGAATATAAAAGCGAAGTAAAGCTTTATTTTACTGTTGAGCAATGTGATTACCTTTTCAAAGAGTAATATGTGAGATCTGACTTTCACTTGCCCAACACTGCCGATGCTCAGTATGTGCACATCAACTACATTTATCATTATCTAAATATTGTATGTCATGCCACATTTTGACATTTTATGGATCATAAAATATGAACATGTCCCGTCACAAAAGATACCGTAACAAAACAAATGCGAGCGTCATGTACCTCACACTAGGCTTTATTATTTTGTCACGTAGGTCATTCCTCACCGCCTGGCTGTGACTGAATGCATTTCCACCTGTGAGCCCTGACGGTACTACAATAGCTACAATGTAGCGCAAATCATGTACAGTGTGTCCACCTCTCTGGTCTCTACTGAGATCTGTGTCTGAGGCCTAGCAGGCTAGCAGGGGGAGAGGATAGAGGACATTATCTATAATTCCCCATGCCGTCTCTCTCTCAAAAGGGGCCCGGGCACCAAACAAAGCCCTGCTGCTAGACAGCTCTGGAGATGAAGACGAAGCTGAGGTTTCACATCCCCATGAATAAGGTTAGATATTAATCCAGCAAAGAGAAGAAAAAACATGCTACAGGTTGCTTTCTCAGCATCCTTTGTGGGAGTATTTCTTTGTGTTGCTCTCTGTCTGCTTCGTGAATAGGACCCCCCTCCTTCTTACTGTGTCCCTTGAAAAAATTGGCTTCTAAATACAAGCTATTAGAATATTTGTGTAGATGAGTAATAAGTTATTAGTTGCAATTACAGGTCATCTATTAGTCTGGTATAATAGACTGATTAGGCAGCAGGCCTTTTAACTTCTGAAGAAGTAATTTGGAAGACAGCCTACCTTTGACAAAGCAAAGAAAGGCTTCCTTCATTCAGGCCATATCTGGGTATTGTACTAACAGACATGTTATAATGGGATTACTAGCGACAACAGTGGACTGATAAAATCAATGGCGAACGTATCATTTTGTATAATTCACAGGTACTGGAGATGAGAAGAGATCTTGGCTAGTGAGAGGGCACTTCAAACGGGATGAATAGAGAGTGGTATATGCATTACACAACCTATATTTAATGTAATTTACTGGATATGGGAAATGGTGGTGGGAAATTTTACTCCTTCCATATTTATTCAAGGTGACTTCAACACATTTTGACTTTCGGAGTATTTTGGAGGGGAGGGCTTTTTGGAGCCATGCTTGCCTCAAAATGTTACATTTTGGCCTGTTGGAGAGTGACCTGTGTTTGGCCTCGGAGAAACTAGAAGCATAGCATCCTCTGTACAGGTAGTACTGGTCCTTTGTCAAGGATGATGACAAAACCTCCATTCATATTCTGTCTGAGTTTTCCAAGGACACCCTATTGTTTGTCAAACATATCCCTGCCTGAGATCTTTCATAATGAAGAGCAATGGCAGCTCTTGTGGCCACAGTGCTTGGACTTCTGTTTTCAGAAGAACTACTTTTCTCTTCCTCTTTCCTTCTCTATTATCTTCAATCCTGGTAAATCTTTGCCATTGTATTAACCAAACAGTTTGTACATATTTGTGCGCATGAAAACAAGCTCATCCAAAAGTGAGGGCAGCTGTGTGGGGGAAAACCTGCACTAGGTACCATTGGCTTGACTTGAATGGAATCAGAAATACAAAATGAGGGTTGTCCCTGAACGTAGCATGATCTTCATGCCTCTCCTCCCTTCAGTTACTGGTTCAAGTTGTGCCCCAGGCCTCCTCATTCACCAGCGGCCACAGATGGAGCACAGTGTTGACACTGGGCCAAATAACCAGAACAATATCATCTTTCCATTGATGGCAGACAAGACAACCTGTATACATTTATATCTCTGCTTCTTCTCGGCTGTTGTTTATTCTAATGTGGTCTGGACGGAACAGCTTGTGGTGACATGGGGTTGATTATGCTGTTCCCACAGTGACATATTCAAAGGCGGCCTGTGGAAGGCACCATTGTTGCCTCTGATCTGTGGATGACAGCCCTGCCTGTTGCACCAGCTCCACACTGGCGACCTCATGGTGAGAGGGGAGCAGGGCGTGCGTGCAGGGACGTGTACAGCCAGGGTTTGACCGATATGGGCTTTGAAGGGAAACACCAATTCCAGGACAGCTGGTATAAGTCTGCTGATTTGGTCCTATCACATGATCTTCATCCGTCAATGATAAAAAGCCAATATGGTCAAGATTTCCTTAAAAGTGAAAAAGTGGACATTTTAATCTACAATTTCATGATGACTGGCCAGCTCCATCGGATGAAGATCATGTGTATGATTGAAAGCTTCAGAACATCCAATAAATGGACACTGGGGTGCAATTGTTTTAAGGTTTAATCTCCATTTTTGGAATAATATAGCAGATTCTGTACTCATTCTGCCTCATTGTCAAACCCAAACATATTTCAAAATAAATGTATAGCCTTTTATATAGTCTTTGCCTCTTCATTAGTCAACATTTCTACAACTTTCTAACCTTACGTTAACCATAGTTTACCAGCATATTCATGATCTTTCCCTAGTCTCATGCATACTGTAGTTTCAGATGTGCAAATGTAGTAGAAGGCAACAATTTCTAAAATATCATTGGCACTGAGCGTAATCTGGGGTTTTGTAGAATCGTCCAATACTGACGTTCTTGTCTGCTGACCTCAACACTTCTCTCCTCTGGCTAAAATTCACATTATCCTCAAAACATTCCTGTATCTTGAGCTGTACAAAAGTAGTGGTCACAACCCCACCAATGTAGTTCCTCATTTAACCCTCTCAGGGTTCAAAGACCAAATCTTTTCAAATCCAAAATCAATAATTTCACAGCTTCTCTAAATTTGACCCTCTTCTTCATATAGAAGAGGATATCTATTTAAGGTCTGAGATCAGATTATTCATTTTCAAGAAGTGTGCTTTTATGTTCTGCTGTTCTTCATGTGAGTTCTCTTGTTGCTATCCTTAAATGACC
The DNA here is from genome assembly GCA_036023855.1 of Gadopsis marmoratus. Taxonomy (NCBI): domain Eukaryota; kingdom Metazoa; phylum Chordata; class Actinopteri; order Centrarchiformes; family Percichthyidae; genus Gadopsis; species Gadopsis marmoratus. The sequence continues at coordinate 18,062 of JAVQJF010072892.1, forward strand.
TCTTCCACATGCACACGTTCACAATAAATCCCATCCCTTGTATTACTTGAAATTAAGGTAAAAATAAAAAATCAATCAAGGCACATCACATAGGAACCTCCATCGCTTATCAGACTATTCCCAGTCCATGCAAAGATTGCACACAAACACACAGACACACAGAGTGCATACACATACTCTCAGCCAGCAGCTCCACTATGTTGAAAAGCATATAGGAGGGTGCACACAAGCAAAGAAGAATAGTGCAGCTAGTCACTCAGTCAGTCCAGCTACTTCATCACAAGGCCCAGTTTGAATCATTTGGTCGGTAATTGCTGCCCACAAGTGAGCCACTCCACATGAATGGAAGTGCAGTAAAGCGTCAGCGGCCATGATCAGTGTCTGCTCCCAGGTAATAGCCCCCTCCCCCCCGCTCCATCCCTGATCCCCTCTCCCGGGCTGCTGCCTCTCCTGTTGAATGAGAGGATAAAAGTAGTGAGGGTGAGGCAGAGGGCTTTTGCAGAAAGGGGACAGTGTGGGGGGGGGGCGGCCGATATAGGCAGTCCATAATTACCTGTAATGAGACTTTTGTCTTGGAGCATTACAGGGATGTTCTTGAAGTCACCCCGGAGGTGGTTTTCAGATGGAGGAAGAGCTGCGCACGCCTCAAGTCCTCTCATCGCCCATCTCATCCATATGTGCAGTAATAAGTAATTACTGAAGTCTCATTGAAGTCCATGTAGAGTATTCTCCCTCTCCCTCTCTCTCGGCAGATGAATACCCGCCACTCACCTATTACACAAAGTGACACTCCTGGAGATCCGACGTGTCATCTCAATCTTCCTCTTCAGCCCTACTCGTTCCTCTCCCACACCCCACCCCACCCCTTCTCCAGTTTGAGAAAACAGCTGGCACCCTTTGATGTCTGACTGGCCTCGCGGTTGGCTCACCTTCGCTGCTGTATCTGACAGGGTATCTATTCATGCTATTCTCAGGACGTTGAAATCGTTTTCTATACGGCACCACGCTGCAAATGCCGATCATGGGCTTCCTGCTTCCTGCCTCTCCTAGAGGCCGAAATTACAGAAATGCTTGGACTGTTTGGCCCATTGAATACCCTATTTCTGTATCTGCCAAAAGGATCCACTGATTTTTTTAGGGATAAAAGGATCCACCAAAATCATCTCTGTGTCGCCACCTCTATTTGTTGTATATTTGTTATGATGTCCAACGTGGCAAGAAACAAGTGGCTACACGGCAGGTCAGGTTGCAAACAAACGAACAACTTAGCCAGATTGACTAAACCAGTCATTCCCAACCACTGGGTCACAAACATGGTACTAACATGCCGCCAGGACATAGTATGTATTAAAAAAAAGCTGAATATAATGAGAATTGTAATTTCGTTGAACTTGAAGCTGACATATTTTGATCTGATAAAGTTGCTGTGACATGGAGCAACATTAGCATTCATTTGAAAGTCATGTTTCTGCCCACTTGATGAATGTAGGTGTAATACTCACTCTCCTTTTAGCTCTGGTTTGGTCTCCACCAGCTCCTATGTTCGCCAGCTAATCACTATCATTTTCTCTCAGCCTTTTGATGTTAAATAAAACAGCTTCGTGCTTCTGTTGGAAACAAGGTTGATGAAAGTGGTGAGACTGAACCAAAACATGAAGTGAAGTTGCAGGCCATAAGAACAAAAAACTTAGTAGTTTAATTCATATAATATATAATAATAGTCACATTATATGGACCTGAATAGTCAATATAATATATAATGATGTAGATATAACAGTGAAGCTTTGAGTAACATGAAGAACATCTCAATTACATACAGTTTTATGGCTGGATATTAGATTTCAAGATTGCAAATTAAATATTCATTCAATGGATATCAGAAGGCAAAGACATTATATTTTCATAATGAGCCCTGAAGTACACACACACACACACACAAAAACAAACAAATACACACTGCATATGTTGTCAAGAGCTCATTTCCTCTCTCTGTGCTTTCTCCCTCAACCCATCAACTTGTTTTCAAGGCCTCCAGTTCTTACCATACCATCAACCATGAGCACCGTTATTAAATCAATGGGTGCATAAAATTCTAATAAGATAAACTGGAACATTTTGAATGCCGCGTGAAGAAAGGCGTAATTTGACCCGCTAGCAAAGTCGCACACTTGATATTCATATGAACTTGAAAATCTGAAAACTGAAGGGCAAACGCTGTATTGTTTGAATCAATAAATGAGTTATCTGCCATCTTAGTGATGCGATGAAAAAGCACGAGAGGCATTTGAAGAAGAAACACAAGAGCAATGATGAGGTCACCAGTGGGTACTCCACACCTGAGGTAGCTCTCAGGTGGGGTTTTAAAACGAGACGCTTTGATTGTATGTCTGGGTTTGTTTGTGTATGTGTGTGAGTTCTTGAGACTTCCACCAGACTTTATTTTCTTGTCATAGTAGAAAATGACCCTTGGTGACCGCACGTGCTTAGACTCGCACGCATGCACACGCGCGCACAAACACATACGCACACGCTCCCACACTAACAAACAAAACAGCTGTGCGGGTGGGCCTTGTCATTAGTCCTGTTTGTTTTTCTTTTGATTGAGGGAAGTTGCATTGCGGTGCAACTCTCAATGCGCATTTGAGAGTGAGTGTGTGTGCCATGTGGATCTGTTCTCAGTGTCCACTCGGCACTGGGACTAATTTGCATTCCTTTGTGTGTGAATAAAGGACACCTATTCTGAGAACAGAGTTTACCAGCTGCCATCCAGGACTAGTCCTTATTAGAGCCCCGCTGTTCCTCTGAGAACGCCAGCACATGTTCAACACACGCTGCCGCTCTTACACGGGCAAACACACACACACACACACACACACACACACACACTCAAGGACACGTGCACCGCCACAGTCATAATCCATTCATACACATTTGAAGACACACTAACACAGATGTACAGGGAAAGAAACACACTCTTTACATAGAGACACTTTCAGAGGGTTCAAGCAGTGATTCCCAACACCAGTGGTAATCCTTTTGTAGTTATCAATGAAAGGGCAAAGGTCACTGTCTCACACACATGTTGGTGTTTTGCTTTTTTAGATAAAGCCTATGTAATGCAATGGCTATATATGTTTATGATCACCTAAGTATTACAGGTTTAGATCAGAATAACTTCTACAGCTCTGACTTTGGTTCTCACTGCCTGCTAATTGCTAACTTAAGCTCCTTTCATATGTCACTAAGAAAGCTGCTGTGATTTATAAACATTATCTGCACAGGTTGTTCAGTATAGGTATTGGTATTGTCTTTTGAGAACCTGTTTTTTGGCCTATATTTGTTTACATATTGGCACCAATAAAAGTATGCCGAATTAGCTATTAGCACTTCCTACTTGCGGTATACCGACGGATGCACTGACAACTATCACTGGATTACTTTGATACTGAAGAAAACTTAACAGGAAAGTTCCGAAGCATCTGTTTTTCTATTATTTCTGAGAGGATTTATGGATGTTTATTGGCAACAAACATCAGAGATAATAATATCCTCAAAAAGTGTAAGTCAAGCTAAATTATATTAGTATGCATTTCATATCTGTCTGTTCAGATCGGACTGAGAAGGAGTGCGATTTTTGACTCAAATTCCCTTCAACTCTCTGCCCTCCCTTCTTCTTCTAAAGGCATTCTTCTCAAGTTCACAAATTGTTTAAATGCAGTCAGGTGTCAGAGGGAAATTGTTAATTACAAAAGAAATTCTTAACCGTTAGTTCATGGTGTTGATTTTGATGCATGAAAAGACAAACATCAGGTGCAATCAGCGCAGGTGTGAAAAAACAAGCACCATACATGCAGTAAATGAAAAGAAGGCCGTCCCTGTTGCATCTGTTTCCATTTTGTTAGAAGAGTGACATGTAACGTTTTCATCCTTTTAAATTCACACTTCCTCCATTGTCATCACACAGCTGTTCACTTTTGTCTTAAGAGTTTATTTTCAGGTTAAAACAGTAGCGAAAACATCAGAATAACAAAGAATTCAGTGCACGAAGGAAAAACAAGGAGCCGGGAGGAGCTTATTCATCACCACTAATGTGGCAGAGCACATTCCTTGACACTGGATCAGAATTTTACAGGTTAGTGTTTCTTAATAGCGAAACAGTAGCTTCCATAGCTCAATAATGTTGTTTTTAAAGCTTTCGGGTCATGTAACAGATATTTCTCTTCTTCTTGTATTTTGTCATTATTTGTGCACAGGCTGAAGGACCAACATTGTTATCCTGTGCTGTTGTCATCTCTCATCACAGGGGATATTCCACCTACATCATTTCAGTAGGTGCACTTCTTCTACCAAGAAGGTTAGCTGCAGAGTGCAGAATATGAAAACAGTGCTGCTATAGTGAAGCCTGCACATACAACACATTTTCTATTGCTGCACATGCTACAGATGCTTTTACAACTACCATCTCAATTTTCTGGTGGGAGCTTGGAAAGGGTATCAGTTCAAAAAAATGTTATTGTGGTTTACGTTATTTCAAGGTTAAGATGTTCATGTTAAAATACCTTCAAAAAAGAAAAGAAAAAGCATTTCAGTATGCATACACAATAGAAATAGAGTCACAGTTATATATTATAAAACATAACAGGTTATTCAAATTTAAAATACATTTCAGAGTTTGGCATCTGTTGGCGCACACCTTGTTTTGTGTTAGTACAATACAGTGAAGTAAGCTTCTTGCATATTAAGGTTTAGGATGAGTACATGATGCATAGGAAACAAACTGCAACATAAACTAACAGTTTTAATGGGAAATGTAGTTTACCATAAAAAGCAAACTGCTACACCTAGCAACCTTTAACTCTTAATTGCCAGTGGTGATTATCAGTAGCACAATTCTGATGTGCTTGTGTTATGAAGAGCTGCAGTAGGAGGTCTATCAGTGTCACTTGCTGTCGCTCCTCTGAATGTGAATGACTGTTAGATTACAGCATGATTTGGGGTTTGAAAGGAGAAATAAATTGTTCAATTTGGGCTAATTAGAAGAGAAGATGTAGACAGTGACCAGCTCGGCCTTGGCTTGAATACCTAATTACAGAGTGGAAAAATTATCCAGCTCGCTCCCCAAAATTACAGTCAGGTTTAACAAACAGACTCTCACCCTGACCATCTGAGGGGACAGACTTTGTATATTTTATGCTGCTAATATAAAGCGTACACTTCAGTCCCTCCTGTTCATCTATCTATCTGTGTGTGTGTGTGTGTGTGTGTGTGAAGTGGGTGCAGATATTCAGTTCCATATAATGCGTTTTCCAGCAATTTTACACCCCTATTGTTCGTGTTTACGTTATGCCTTTCCTTTCACCAGTGCTCCTTCATTTCTTTTGCATTAATTGCATCTCTCTTAATTGTTCATCTGTTAAATAGAGTTAGTATGGCGCACAACAAGTGAGGGACGACAATGGCACTCCAGAAATGTTGCACACAAGCTAACCCTCGAGTACACTTCAGCGCGGTGACAACGTGCAGTTTTCAGTGCTTAATCAAAAATCATTTTAAAGATAAAAGATATGCTAATTATGTTTGTTATTACACGCTAAACAATTGGTTTAAACATGCCTTGTCACTGAAAAGAATCGAAAACAGGCAAAAATTCACATTTACATTTTCTGTCCATGCTACAGTGATTTCGACTGTAATCTGCTTTGGTTCTCCAGTTTTCATTTGGCAGAAAACACTATGGATCTTTGAGGTTGTGACGCAGGATAGATGTGGGTGAGACGCTGGGTTGTATAGTCAAGAAAGAAAGTAAAAAGCTTTGCCAAACTCCTGCGGTACCTCAAACCGTTGTATCCCTCCAGCACAACATCTCCGGAGGTCTGGAGATCTACAGCTGCAGAGATGCTTCGCCAATTTCTTCTGTGCAGGTCAGAGTATGTGACAGAAAAGTGAGTTACACATTGTGTTACTGAAGGCTTTTCCCCATGCAATTGGCCTTCTCTGAGTTTAAAAAGGGCTTGCAGGTCACAGAACAAATGGTTACCGGTCATCCAATGTCTGGCTGCCTGAAGCTTTCGATGCACTATGAAATACAAATCACCAAAGAAAAGATTCTGAATTTGTCTTGGTAGGCTGAATCAAGAAGGAAATTATTACCATGTGGAAACATCAATGCTGAAAAAGATGAATGGGAATCCTTCAATCCAGATTTATTAAATTAAGAATTATCTCTGAACCAGCACTGAGGTGGACACAGGTGAAAGGTGGTCACTGAACTAAGCCTATTCTTCTCTTCACAAGCTAAAGGTGGTATGGGACAGTGCGGTAAATAGGCTGTTTCCTCTGCTCTGATTTTTTGTTTCTTTTTTCATCATTACTCCGATTGTGGGATACTCATAGCTGAGAGAGGGGCTATGTGATGGAGTATGACCGCTGTCACAATACAGACAACAGAAAGGCTTGGTGAAAAATGTAATTTTCCCTCTTCTGTGCAGCTGCAGCAAAGGGGAGGGGGAAAAATGAACCCGGCAGAATGATTTGCTTGCAACTACTAGAGCTTGTGGTAATTACTATAATGATGCGGCCAGTGCCGCGATCACACAGAAGCTGATCAGAAAATAAAAATTTCAGGGGGCACAGGCAGCTACAGTCATCTCATTAATGCATGCTAAAGAAGGAGAAATGACAGAAGGGTCCGTCTTGGCCGTTCACAAATATGAAGTGAGGCAGACAGCTATGTTCTATGATATTGGGGTTTGTAGGTTATTACGTATTGAAAAAAAATGCCTTCATGCCTTCTACAAATAAAATCACTCGTGTGACTGATAATACTGTATATTTGTACATTACAGCACTTCTGTGACTGAGGTCCTGTTCTCTGTATTTTCTGGAGGGAATTTGCGTTTCTTCAGTGTCTTGAGGCATTTTCATGTGACAATGACATCATTTTCACATGTCGTGTTTTTTTTAGTAGATTTGGACATGTTTGTTAACACTTCAAATGTGACTGTTTTAGGCACAAAGCAATCGCTTTATTAAATTGTTAGTATTCTCTATTAGTAGCGCAAACCAGGCAGTGTGGACAAGGTTTGACACAGCATTTGAGACATTCATAATGTGAGAAAAAAATTATTGAAAAGTTAAATGAATAAATAAAAGGTGAAAAGGAGACTTTTTGGTAGCTAGTCAAACATTCCTCATGGAGTGCAGTTTTGGACTCGTGACTTCTGTTCATGAATCTCCTATTTAAGACACTGAGGTCATGTGGTCTGTATTTTTTCTGTAGATTTGTGAGTTTTAGAAATCTGGAGATGGTTTACACTTAAAAAGACAAGGAATTTATTTGGGCAATTCTAATACTCTTAGATTAATTTTAACTATGGTTTAAGCCACAAAATAAATAAAAAACTCAAAATAAACTCATCAGAATTATATTATATTGTATTTCTGGGAGGACAGAGGTTTTTTTTTTAAACAGAATTTAGATGATGTGATACCTTTTAAGACCATTTCAATACAAAAACTTTGAGAAATTATGGGGTGGGGAACCAAAATCTGGCCAACTGGCACTTTAACCTTCTCTGTTTCTTTAGCATGAGCATTTCAACACAGGTTACGTGCATGAATCGACTGCTCTAATGTGTCAGTTAGATGTTAGCTAGCTTCGAACTACCCTTAACTGTCAACTGAAACTGAAGTACCCTGCAATGTGGTAATGTCATTAATTAGGTGGGTCACCAAGCAGTATATAGTACGTATAGTAATGTAGAAATGAGTATGCCTCTTCTCAGTGTTTATAAAGGGTATTTTATTTCATGAATGTAGCTTGGCTAACATTGCTGCTAGCTAATGTTACATGCAGTATACTTGGAGCTGGATACTAGGTTGCTTATCCCTCATTTTACTACTGTAACTTGTGCAAAGTCGCTCAGATTTTTTAAAATGTTATATTATTAGAATGAGATGTATTTAGCTAATGCTTGTATGTAGAAACATGCTGAAATTTATGACATGATAGCCTAGAAATGTTGTAAATGTGTAAATGTGTTGTGAAAATGTGTAAACAAAGAACTGGCTACATAGTCAGAGGCTGACAAGATTAACAGTTAATACATTTTCATTTAAGTTATATGTATAACCCTGTAATTAATAGGTTGTTATGAATCTATTTGCCTGTACCTGTGTGAGCTTGTCTGTGTCATTGCTGTCATTTACCAATTTAGGTTAAACTAAATTGTGTGTGAATCTGAAGGTCTCTAAGGAAGACGGCAGCTTCACAAGAAACAGCAAACAAGGCTTTGTGACTAAAAGCAATTTCTTTGTGACTCTGCGACTGGCCCGAGAAGACGTGGTGGACATGCAGCGAGGGTAGAGGCTGCTGATATGCACAGATGTTCCCCCTCATATCCACAAGCGTGTGACCACAGTCACTGGTTCGCCCTCGCCTTGCGCCCGCTTACGCTGCTTGCCTCTTGGTCCCTCCACATTACACACGGCCCTGTTTGATTCTGATGGGTCCTGAAAGCCAGGAGACATACGTGGCTGTAACAACATCAATGCGCTTCGCCAGGTTTTCAAGTCAGGGACATGTCTTATTATAATTACTACCAATGTATTATATGTTTATACATCCAGAGAGACAAATCATCATGGTGCTCTTTGGACGGTTTCGTGTTTTCCTCTTGTCCCTCCCCGTCCTCCGTTCCAGTCCTGGGAGAGGAGAGAAGACCACAGTTTGGGAAGACGGCGAGTGTGGGGGGGACAGTGGTGGGGGCAGCAGTGATCTGCAAATCATTTATTTACGTTTGGCATCTGCATAATGAGGCAGGGAGCCAATGGCAGCCTTGGCTGGCTGGAGACAGGGTGGCATGCCTTCAGTTTTAATGGGTACACTGAGGAAACTTCCAATCCTTCTTGACATTTCTCATAGCGAAATAAACGTGCTCTGGGTCAGAGTGTCTATTAGGAAGATAAAAGACGAACAAGTCAATTATACTTCAATGACTGCATAGCCAGGGGACCTCATTAACATGATCAGGGAGGAACATGCTGCAGCAGCCCTCTCCTGTGTGTAGCTCCTGATTAAGTTGTGGGAGAATGACATGACCCTTTTTTTTCCGCCTGCGTTATGTAGAAAAAGACAGAAACAACACAAAGACGTAAATATATTCCAACATACATAAATAAGTACAAACACACACATATGGATACACATAAACACACAGCAGACATCGCCAGGACGCAGTGTCTGGCCAGCCAGCCAGAAATTGTTGACACATTCGAAAGAAGAGTGACTGACTCCATCAGGGGTTGTGGGGAGGTTTTATCTGCTGATAGGGTCGCAGAAGTGGATGCTTTGGGAAAACATTTGTGGCAGGATGTTGCGAGCTGTCATGCACAGCCTGGACTCATGGCCTAGGGTTGCAAGTGGAGGGTGGGTGTGTGGGTGAGGCGGTAGGCGAGTGAGCAGGCGGGCACGAGTTGGAGCGAAGGCGTGGGTTTAAAAAAGCAGAGCCTGGGGTTTGGTGGGCGGAGTGGTGCACGTTCTTTCCCCCCTTTTCCTCTGTGCCGGCTTGCTTTCTCAGTGCGGATGCTGCGATCTGTTGACGTTGACGGGATGCGTGCAGACAGGGTACAGGAAGCACTGGCTTGTCTTTTCTAGTGCTTGCATAGTGTGCATCATATCCAGCCACTGCTCGGCTAAGGCTCTAATTAATTAATGTGAGTGCCTATCTGGCCCAGTGGGAATTGATCAGCAGTCATCTTATCAGTGAGAAAAGTGTAAGCTACTACTTTTGACTGGAAGAAATACATGTATTCATCCGACGCTGGTAGTCGCTCGTGATTTCAGCGATTACATTACTGCTTGAGACACATTTCATGCCTTCTTTAGGTATGAAAATGGATTAAAAACTGCATTTAGTCCACATAGATATTGCAAGTGTAATTGTAAAAATAGATTACATTAAAAACAGTATAATTTTCTTGAATAATTTAGGAAATATTGGCTGGAATTTCAGGGTTATTGGACACCAACTGTAGTAAAGTCAAATTTCTAGATCAGGCGTCACAAATTGCTTCACAATAAAAGACAACAGCAAGACATAAGAGAGAGACACAATACAAAAGTAATAAAAATAACAGGATCTGAAACCCCCTTTCTGACACTAAGTACTGTTGACATCTTTCTCAGTTTTGACTTTTTGAAATTCTCCAATACAGCCAGACATAAAGAAACCTTCCTCTGATCAGCTGTGCTTAGAAACTGATCTAATTTCTATCAACTGGCCAGTCAGCATCCTTATCAGGACCAAGAGTGTTTGCTGTAACTATTAGATGCTCTCTGGTTTGCATGTGTTTGTGTTTGACCATGAAGAAGAGAGGAGATGAGACAGTAACAAGCCTTTGTCCACAGGCACACCAAGCATGCACAAAGGCATCCCACTAGGAAAGGTCCCAGACATATCTGCTCACATACCGCCATTATTGCTCCCTGAAACATGAATTATTTGATTATTTGATGACAGCTTATTTCCTAAATCTGTTTCGGCACCATATGTGTCTAATATGTGGCTCGGCCGCCATATGAATGCCTTGCCCTTGGGTCTATGAGAGGCCAGTTCAGTTTTCAAACCTGGAGGGAGGATTGGCTTGTGAACTCAGACAGGCATACTGTGTTGTGTAAAAAGCGCATCGGACTGGATTCAAGTGCATGTTCAAGAAAACATCTTCCTACTGCACTCTCTCTGTTTTTTATTATTATGAATTAAAAATGCTGCTTAAGGCCATAAGTGCTGTTTTTGAATATCTTGGCCTCAGCAAACCAATCAAATCAAGCAGAATAAAGCTATGGATAGCCTCTCTTTCATTATTTCCATTGCCTTCCTGCGGAAGTATCCTTGTTATCATAATTGGTTCCCCAGTCTTTTCCCTTGCAGGAATGATCAAACACGACAATGCTTGGCTATTTGCACTAACCCTAACCAGCTTAGCAACCTGTGTCTCGTCGCTCTAATTGGTTCTTCAGTTGATCTGACTGGAAGACAGTGATGCCCTGATGATAAACCATGACAGAATGTCCACACTATTTGCACCGACTCCAAATTAATGTAATTAATTTTCACTTCTTAAAGAATTTAACAATTTTCCCAAGTCAAGAAATCTGACATTTTTCAGTCCTGATGCAGTTTCACAGGAAGGAAATGCGTTAGTCTTTGATGATTTTGTCAAATTTTTTTGTCAAAGAAATAATTGTTATGTTTTAGTGCACTTTTAGTGAAAGTATTTATATTAATTCTGATTTACTTAACTGCAATGATTTTTTTCTTTGTATAAGAGCCATTATACAAATGATGAAAATCTAAAAAAATTTATTGACTGACAATCATACACATTTTTATGCCACTATGTGCTGTAATTGAGGCATATTTTTTACCCGTGCCCCACATAGAAACAGTTTGAAATTACCCAATTGCACAAGTAACTTTTATTTCATCATTAAAGTTTACCATTATCTTATTATTCCTACAGTGTTGCAACTGTGAATAGCATCAAAAAGTCAGTTAATAAGTGAATAATACAGTTCATCCATTAATACATGGTTTTTGTGTTTTTGTGTACAGTGTCAACACTCAAGCGTTAGCATAGCAAATAGCATTCATCGGGGCGGATGAATGTGGCGGTGCAGCTTTGAGGTCACAAAGTTCTGGACACCGAGGCCTCTGAGAGTTGCTCAGTTTAACAAGGGCACCGTGATGAGTGTCCGTCACCACGTCCCTACTCTCATTCACACCTTATATAAGGAACAACCTGACGGCTCAACAGCAGAAATCACTCGACTTCAGGGATATCAACAGGGGACTCTTGACAGGGACTGGTCAAAAGAAATACAAACTGAAAGCATTGGCACCAAGTAAGGCAAATGACCTCAGGAGCAGTCAGAAACATGTAAACACATTTGTCCATATTGAAGCGTGCCATACAGAGCAGGGCATTGTATAGCAGTATGGACAAACTGCCTTAGGAATTAAGGTAAATTGTCTGTTTTGATTATTTTTCTGCTCTCTCAAAGAACTTTTCTAACAATTGATACTGGCCTTGCTAATTCTCCACTTGTGAATAAAATCAATTCGTGAGCTGAGACGGAGGTCACACTGTGGTCTTGGGATACAAGTCTTCCTTTATCTACCTGTATATAAAGCTCACCACCGCTTCAAGGTTTGTGCCACAACAACATTTTCAGAGGATTTAACTACCAATGGCCAATGGCACATACCATTTTGACCATAGTCAAAGATCTTAGCTGTTAACATGTGTATGTGGTGGTTGTGAGGGGTCTGGGATTCTTCTTGGCCATTTAGCCCTGCTACTGGCCTCTCTGACACGCCAAACCACACTCCTCTAAATATTTACACCTGAACTCCCAACATCCCCTCAGGGGACAGAACAAGCTCTTTAATTGATATACTGTGCATCCCCAAACCTTTGAATTTGGAGGACGGGGTAAACGGGTAAACTGGTGTAAATAAAAGAACAAAAGGCTGCAGCACCGAAAGCAGGATTTATCTTGTTCTCTGCATTGCTAGTGTCATACTGAATGTCCCTGCTTCCTCAGATCTCTGCTGAAGAGATAACGCTGGCTGTGCCCTAACAAGATGTACAGCTATGGTTGACTTCATTCTTCCCAGGTCCTCTCATCAAAGCGGAAGAAGAAGGCAGAATTGATTCACTTTAAATGCGATAAGGAAACGCAGCGCTTCATCTGTCTGCTTGTTCATTTGATTTGTGAGAAACGAACATGCAGGGAAAGAAAACTCTGACGTACAAAAGACCAAAATCACCAGCAGGAATTAATACGCTGCCTTTTTTGACACAGACTTTCATTTGGATCACCGGCTTGTCTGCGAGTATTTAGCGTGGGTTATTACTGTGGGGAAGTGAAGCATTGAACATTAATAACCTCTGAGCCATACGAAAGCCGTTATGTTTGGAACAGAGCACAGCACGAGCACCACAGCGCTCTCTGTCACGGCAGGCTGTTTTTCTCTGCCTCTCCAGCAAAAATAGATAACAGGAAGACTTTATTAGACTTGTATTTTGAAGCTCAAATATATTGCTAATTTAGTAGGTTTATGGCTTATATTTCAATACAAACAATTAGTATTTCTGTGAGCTGTATGAAGCTGGCCAGTAAAACGACAACTGCATAACTTTACACATTGGCTGTGTCTTGTAATAGCCCTGATTGAATATTTATATGTATTCAAAATGGTGTTTCAAATGTAACCCTAACCCTATAATATAGTCAAGTCTCATGATGACTCAAGACTCCCTTTAAGGTGTTGGAGAGTTAAAGGTACTTTGAATTACCACTCTGTGTGAGTGTGTGTCTGTTGCATGATGGTGAGAAGTCTGCCCCCACAACATCCTCTGCTCACAAACATCTATTAGCCCCCTGAAGGCTAAAGCAGGTCACAGTGTCAAAATGCTCATTTGAAGATCAGGGCCTGCTATAATTTTCACACACACTCCCATGTTCTGGCTAATTGACCATAATTGCCAAATTAACTGGTCAGTAATTTAATTTCATTATTCAGGTTTTTCTCCACTTCCCCCCATATTGTTAGATATAAAGACAGGGCCTGTTTGGAGTGTCATGTTCAATAAAGCGGGCTGGGATGGGACCCAATTAATATCACAAGCTGAACCCTCAAACCGAAAAGAAAAATGGGAAGCTAACAGGGACATTCCCTCAGGACATAATTGAATCTGATAGGATCAGCTTTAATTTGAGCATTGTTGCCTGCAGGGCACGCGTTTGTCTTGAAGTCATGCACGATGAACTAAGATAAGCCTCAAATAACTAAACATCCTCTGATCCTAAATTACTCACCTGTAAATGTCCTTGTGTCAGCAGGAAAGATGAGTTCCGACACATCTCAGAAACACCATTAATATGACGCATTTATGACCAGATTATTAGAACGGTTGTACACTGAAAGGCTGTACTGTAACAATTAATATATATAAAAAATAAAGAGCCAGTTTCCTCAAATCACTTAAAGAAATGTATTTTCCCCACTTGGCACCATTTGTATCTGGACACGCAGATGTCTGTGGTCAGTGTTTCGGCATATCCAGCTCTGAGTCATCTGCAGTCTGCAGACTATCCTGAGCAATGCTGCAGAAGCATTCCATTCCCCTTCATTGTACTGGTGTGGCAGCAGAGGTCTCACTAGTTCAAAATCTGGGAAAATAAAATTAAAACTGACTACAGGGACAGATGTCACAAAGGGTAACTGAGAAAAAAAAACTTGTGATTTGTGTACATTTTAATTTACTGAAGTACTGTTGCTTTGCTGAACATTTTGTTTCAAATTGAGGTTCTAAAAATGTTCTGGACATAAAATGATTTGCTAAATAAAACACTGAAAATCCAAAGTGAAATAAACAATAAAAGGATGTTTGTTACTTTGAGTGCTAATAATATACCATATCATTAATAATAATACAATATAATATCATTCTGTTTCTGCAGAGGACACGCTGGGGATGGTTATCCCATCATGCAGTGGATTCAAGGCTGGCAAACCATCAACATCTCTCTAACACATGGCAAACACATTGACAAACGTACATTTTGGGGTCATAGAGGGCCAACTGTCTTGTTTATATGTGTACTTATTCCTGTACTTGCTTATTCCCATGTACACATCCCACTTCATACTTCTACAACATCTCAGAGGGAAATATTGTACTTTTTCACTCCACTACATTTCTTCAGCAGCTATAGTTTCTACTTACTTTATAGTTTTTGTGTAATTATGATGTTGCAGAAAGTAAACATATAATCATATAAACTATGATACATTATTATAGATAAAGCCACTCAACAGTATATGAAATAGTTAAGATGACCTCCAGCTGGACCAAGTAGACCAGTTTAATGCTACTTAAACATGAATGCATCAGCAATAATAGTCTAATGATAAAATATTCAATAGTGCATCATTCACAGGGGCCATTTTCTGGATCGAGTACTTTTTTTTCCATTCTTTAGGTACATTTAGCTAATAATACTTTCACTTAAGTAACATGTTCAATGCACAACTTTAACTTGTATCAAAGTACTGCTACTTTTACCAAAGTAAAGGATCGCAGTACTTCTTCCACCCCACACAATGGACAAATGCTGAGACTCAAACCTTGTTAAGTGTGCATGTTAAAATGATGCATTTCCTAAAAACCTCTTTCTTAAATGAGCAGCGTCCCAGTCAATGATCAGTCCGGAGGTGTGGGTTTTGTCTGAATGTTTTCAGCTGTAAATCCACACTCCTTTCCTGACCCTCCCACCTCTCTCTCCCTGTCTATCACTCTGATAGCCTATATCTCTTCTCTTCCTTGCTATCCCTGCGCTGTGGACCTTCAGATCACATTAACCAAGGCTAGTCCAGACTCTTGAAATTGCAACCTTATGATTCTCCAGGCCAGCCTTAGTGGGACACCAGAGTCCCAACCCGCCCCAACCAGCCCAGTGGATTAGTGCTACTCAGATACGATCACATCCAGGCCCATCACAGAGGCCCTTCAGACCAACTAACTGCAAATCTGAGGCGGCACCTCTGGGCCCAAGACCTGCCTCAGTTTATCCATAGCCTCAGGTCTTGTGGCCTCGCTGACCAGCCTCAGTGGCCTCAGGGAGCTGAAACAGCAGCAGCAGAGATGGGGAGAGAGGATATCCGACCCAGCGAGACCAGCATGGTCACACACATGATGGTCACATGATGACCCCTCCCCATTTTCTGTGGACAGAGATCCGGACTAAAGAACATCTGGAGGGCATCTCCACAAGCAGCAAGAGGCGTGTCTTTGGCTGAGGTGGTCAGCAGAGGAAGGGGAAGGACATGGACAGGACATGAAGATAAAGAGAGGGAGGTCTAGTTTTCAACTTTTTCTACAGACTTAGAAGCTCCTCTCTTTGAAAGGCTCCACTGACCATTTGCTAAGCGCAGTCCTTCTCAGTTACTGCGCCAAAACCTGTCAAGCTTTGCACTCTAGCACGGCAAATATAGTTCGCAATAATAACTAATAACAGCCAGAAGTCACAGTCATTTATGAAACAATAGGTCCTTGGTTTATGCTTTATTGTTTGTATTTTCATACTGTATGTTTCAATATTAAAGAGAAAAGACATTTAGTATGAAGACTCATGTTAACTGATGTGTTTGGGAAACAAAACGCTGTCTCAGGTTATTGAGCTTGGCTGAGGTTGCTGGAATATATACTTCCCCCAATTAGGACAGAGCCGCTAGCTTTATGCTGAGTTAGTAGCATCCAGAAACAGATCCCCCGGTGGACAAATACTAACCAGGTAAGGTCCCAGTCCTGAAGGGGTCTTTTTCTAACATAACTGTAACCCCACAAAATAATGTATTTAACCGATTTCATAGTTGCGTGACTTTGAAAGTACTACTCATTAGAATAACTGTAGGCAAGCTAGTTAGCCCGACATGCTAACAATTGCTGCTTACGTTAGAGCAGATAAAGACCACTGTTACATCCCCCTTCGTGAGGAGAGGACAATAACAAGCAAACAACAGATCCGAGCCAGGGTTGCTGCACCAAACTCGTACGGTTTGGGTTGTTGTGCATGTGCGGGTAGCCTCTTGGGGCAATAAGTGGAGGAGGCTGGACTCAGGGTGGATGCCAAAGACAATACAAGAAACAGAACAAAACCCCTCCTAAACTAAAGTCCCACCTAAGCCCAAACAAAAGAACAAACAAAAGGCTGTCCAGCTAACACTAAAGAAAGGCTCAGGAAGACCATACAGGGGTGTCACCACCCACTAACCTAGTGTTCCTAACAGTCTCAAAATTACATGCAGGGCGCCCCAGTCTTGCCTAGTGCAGCACACCCACACCTTTCTTAACCAGTCTCCACAGAGACTTCCAAAACATCTCGTGTCATCAATCTTTCTGAGCCAGAATGACCCACCAACACACCTCCAGGTCTCCTCTTTATAACTCCACCCTCTCCCAGCTGATTAGCCTAGACAGACACCTCTGGAGCTATTTACCAGGGCCGCACAGGTGGCATTCAATTATTGCCTACACCTGCAGAGAGGACTGGGGAACAGGGTCACAGACAAGTCCAACTAGGCTGTCGGATGGTGCTTGGCGCGTAACAACCACTCCTTACATTTTAAATTCAGTTAAATTCATTAAAGGTAATTTAAAGTTAGTTCATAGCTCAGGATGCCCCAAAACGTTTCCACCCACTCTGGATTGCATTGTGTTTGTTGAACCTTGAGCTATTTCTGTGCTGCTTTCTTGCCAAGTTCTCTCTTGAAAAATAAAGTCATCCTTGCCTTGTCGCATAAAGGGAAAGAAAAATAGAAATAAATTAAAGCTGCAAGCAGCGTTGAACGGGCCCTCGCAGACCTGTGCACGTCGGGGTGTGTGCACGTCGGGGCACGTGCACGTCGGAGCACGCGCGCTGCGACTTCGGGCGCTGAGAGC
>JAVQJF010072908.1:0-11933 GCA_036023855.1 Gadopsis marmoratus
AGTAGATAATATGTAGCGTGCACATTTAGCTTTTGTTTAATAAAAATAATATGTTGTTAGGCCCCCCCCTGCGACCCTTCGGGATAAGCAGTATGGTTAATGAATGAATGAATGAATGAATATGTTGTTATATTGAGTTGTTTAATTCTTTGTTTTACCGGTGCTGGGGGGACCATGCTTCTGCTGCTGGAGTCATCTGGGGTGGGAGCAAAAGCTGAGCTCTGACTGCCTGTCATTTTTGTTAAAGTACACCTTGTGTCCTCATGCCTTATGGCTCGGTTCCTCACACACCCTGAGTGCGTTTGATGATTCCTTACAGTTCTTATAATACAGAATATTTTATGAATATATACACATTGATATTTGAATGATGAATAACACATTTTTTATTTAATTTTAATTACCACACAGTTCTCTCTCAAACTTAAATCTCACAAACCAGTTTAATTACCAATATTATGTGATGTCTCTCTCAGACTCACTACATTCTAAATTAGCTGATGCTTTTATGTGGTGTCCCGGGTAACATATTATGCGTACAGTACGCAACCTGTTATGAGCAACAGTCCAGTTTCAGATCCTCACAACGGGGTCCCCTTCTTGTTTCTTGTAACACACCTGATTATGGTTGGCTAGATATTTTTTCAGTATGGTGCCCAAAGCTCTGAAACTCAATTCCTAAGTATCTCAAGTTAGCCAATTCTGCAACATATTTTAAATATCTTCTTAAAACTCAGTTGTATATGAAGGCCATTTATGTAGTAAAAGCACTTTGTGAACCGTTATGCTTGAAAAGCACTATATAAGTGAAGTCCATTTTTGTTTTTTTAGTTATGTTTACCATCTTTTCTTTATACTTCTTTGCACTAGCTGCATTTCATCTATCTATCTATTCATCTATCATCTAGCTGATTTTTTTACTAACTAAAGCTTTTACTGTATTGTATTGTTTGTCTTTCCCGCTTTATTTCTCGAGAAAGAGATCACACTATAATAAAACAATTACTATTATTACATTATCATCCACTTACTTCCATTTAACCTTTGAAATGACCAAAGAACTAAAAACAAATAAAACCATCTTGCTGCAATCATCATATTCAATACAAACACATCAAGCTGTGTGTCTCTGTAATCATCTCTCCCCTTTCATGTGTGTCTCTCCATCTGCCTAACTCAACCTTCTATTATAAGTTAAAAGAGAAATATCCTCACCTATGCATCATCACCTATCAATACCTATGCCACTATATAGAGTTGGTTTAGACTTTCTCTATATTAACAAGTGCTATGAGATAACTCTGTTATGATATAGCGCTATATAAATAAAATTGAATTGAATTGAACTGAATTGAATCAAGGTTACCTTCTTCCTATCTACCCAAAATGATGGTATATTATAGGGTACAGTTATTACTCACCAACGAGAATCATCATAATCCAGAAAGGCGTCATCTTTTGATAACTTTATTTTTGCTTGTCTTTGGTGGCAGTAATGTTAGGTCTAACAAACCACATACACTTCCTTTCTAACCGTCAAGCCAATGTTTCCACTGAAAGCCCACTTCTATATTTTGACCCCGTCTCTTTACCTTTAAAGTCTTCCGGTCTGGCTATGAGACAAGTTTTTTATTTTTCCAAGCTTCGAGCAGTAATAATTTGACTTTTATCTTTTACTGCTTATGTTTTTAAATAATCTCCATTGTCTTATCAATGTAATTGGTTATATATTTTTTCATTTTTATTTTAAAGTCACTTTTATATATCATATTTATCATCCTTTTTTTGTTGGCATCAATCTCCCATTGCTTTATTGTTTTTGACATTTCTACTGTATTTGTCTTATGAGTAACATGAGTAAACATGAGTAAAAGGTGCTATAGAAAAATTAAGTTTGAATGCTGATTTCAAGGGAAGCAAAAAACATAAATAACAGGTAATCTAAAGCCTCATTTACCCTGAGAACAGAACTGCAAAACATGTCTCAATTCTCTGTTAAAACTGAAGATACAATGGAGAAAGTCTTCTATACTGTGCTGTATAGTCTAGATTGATAATTTATAGCTTAAAATACACGCTTTCACTATTGTATCATGCCACTGCCATACAGTGCTAGATTCAATATGACAGGAAGAACAGTTTGTTCCACTACCGCAAGAAGTGAAAGTCTTTCCGATCTCTTTTTCTCTCTGCTGTAGAGCTCCGTTGTTGTCCAGAATCTATTAAAAAAAACCTCACTCAGCCACATATTGCACTGGATGACATGCTCATTTATTGACATGAAAATGAGCATTGTAGTTTATATTGAGTCACTCCCACATACATCATCATGCTGCTGTAAATACTCACTAGCTCGCCAAATGTGTAGGGATCCGCAGCTGAAAATAGTCCCAAACAAATTATTTCTATACACCTCTATTAACGTTTGCTAGCAACTACAGTGCCCAGCAGTTGGCAATTATTTAACAAATTTTTTTTAAATGAAAGTTTATAATGGCTGTTTTTAAAGCTGTACATATCAGTAAAAGAGCAAATGGGCTTGGGAGTTATTGTCACAGACATATTCAGACCAAATCAGGTTCTGCGGGGAAAACACAAGTCCTCCCATTAATTTGAATGTGGATAGTGGGTTTAGGCTGTGACGATGGGGACTGCAGTGGATTTTCAAAAAGAGGCTTTGTTCACCCAAAAATGAAAGAAGCAAGAAACAATTTACACAAAATGCAACAAACGTTCTGGGCCCATAAAAGAGATCAACTACACGAGGAAACACAGGCTGTGATAACATAACAAAACCTGAAGAGACAAAACTGATCATAAAGGGGAACATACTGTATATAATGGCTGATTAGACCATTTTTAGAAACAAAAAGGAACCAAACTGTAAATACAACAAACAGTATTTCAGCTTCAATATTTTAACAATGAACCAAAGCAAAAACACCAAGCACTAACATACTATCAAGAAATAAACTACATCTCTTAACTTGCTGCAGGTGCATCAAGGAAGCCCCAAAAACAAACAAACAAAAAGATTATTTTTTCACTTTAATTTCTTCATTTGGATACTACTGTAACACTACTGATACTACTCTAACACAGTAGTATCCAAATAAAGTACAAGCTGGTGCCAAAACACTATATTATGTTGTTCCTGATCACATCCAGCTTAATATAATAACACATATCATTCATCTTTGCCATTCGATTACATATCATTACTATTATTACTATTACTATATACTGTATATTCTGCTGTCAGTTGTAGTATTGTTAGCAGGCATTACCGCCAGTGTTTCATTTCAGGACCCCTAATGACGTAAAGGTCAATAATAGGCGATAGACCACGGAGCTTACGTGCTGTCAGTTCTGTGTGTTGTTGTTGCCGGTTAGTTTTCTAGTATAACACTGCCTCAGCTGTGTGTGTGTGTAAAAACTGCTTCGCTCTTAAAAGTGACTGAGACACGCAGCCCCCCCAACACACCCCACGTGGTGCGTTCACGCTAGCTAGCGGTCGCATGTGTGTTAGCTCGCTACCTGTCAAACCAGCTCTCCGCCCGGTTAGCTAACATTTGCATATGCACCCAGATTTAACCAGTGACGGGCTTTTGTAAGAAGGAGCGCCGCAACAAGCGTACAGTCGTTGTAGGCGTAACGTAAAAGCAGCCTAATGAAACCGCAACGTTTGCTGTCATCGTCACGCAGTTGTTTTGGTTGCCGTATATTAGCATGCTAACGTGAGACGGTACATCTCGCGACGCATGTTTCACCGAGGCTTGACTACCGTGAGATAGTCTCACCTGAAGCCACGCAATTTGGGACAATAAGGGCTCAAGAGACGAGTGTCTCAGCGGGTGTAGCTGTGTCACGCATTGCCAAGACAACTATTTGGTGCAGGCTAGGCTAGGCTAACGCTGGGTTGTGTTTAGACCTACACCCACGCGTTTACTAAACACTCGTGTTTTGTGTGTTGTGTTTTGTCTCTCAACACTCTTTGGGGTCACTGCGGTCAAAGGACTTAAGCAGGTCCTTGGAAAGACCTTAGCAGGAAGAATATCTGTTTTTCACAGGCTTGACATCTCACAAATCAAGGTACGTGCGAGCTGTTGTAGTGTTCCTGTAATGTCTGCTTTCTTTTGCTAACTATTTGGCCTATTCGTTGCCCATTGCTGAGGAGGCTACGTGTTAACGAGCCTCTGGTTGAATGAAACACGGCAGCCTGGTTGACTGTGCGTCTGTTTCAGGATGGCAGGAGTGTTCGACATAGACTTGGAGACTGAGGACATCAGTGACACAGAGGTCTGTATCCCCCCAATCGTTATTAAGACCACAGCTGACCAGTTAACACCTCAAACACACAAGAATGAGGAAACAATTAATTTGCGTCATTGCAGTTTATTTCTGGTTTAGGCACATTATACCTCTCTGTGGTATAGTTGCACAAGTCAGGCTTGGATACATTGCCATGAACACTTTAACTCCAAAATGCAGAACACATCTGTTTGTGTTTGTTTAAAGGACATTTGGCTAAGGTGTGCAACAATTTAAAATGTTGACTTACTATTATAACTATGGTTAACCTCATCAGCTTGCTGTTTCCCATCTGTAGGATGAGGTCTGTGATTTCGCTGTGACAGAACCAGAGATGTAAGTTGAATTACAATGAACCCCCCCCAAAAAGGATGCTGATATAGTACAAATATGTATGTTGCTGCTATTTCTCTGTCGTGCTCATCCCAGTGTTCAGACAGAGGAGGTGGAGTTGACCAGTGAAAGTGTCAACAGAGACAGTGAGAGAGTTGGACCTGACTGCTTTGAACTTCTCACTGTACTGGGGAAAGGAGCCTATGGCAAGGTGTGTATGTGTGATTGTGCACGCTGGTGAATATTTATACACCGTTGACACCTTTCTTTTTTTTTTTTTTTTTTAATGTTAAGTCAGCATTCTCTTTAAGTTTGCACACCCCCTTGCTTTCCATAGTCATTGTTTCCTCATCTTTTTATTTATAACTACTTATAAATTCTTATAAAGTAATCCAAGAAGCCAGCATGAAGTAGTCTTTCCATTGTAAATGTGCTGTCTAATTTGTGCAGAAGCCAACTTTGGTACTTCACTGGGTGGGAGTGTCCTTGGATATATACCAACGATGCTGTAAACATTATGCTGTGACAATAACTTAGATAACATATAAAAACTAAATCGTACAACAACATGTTGTTTCTCTGTTATTTAGGTTTTCCAGGTGAGGAAAGTTCAAGGTGGTCAGATGGGAAAAATATTTGCCATGAAGGTCCTGAAAAAGGTACTCTGTCACAGCACACAGCTTCCTCCTAAGACATAAATTACTGTATTAACAGTACATGAAGTTGTTCCTTTCTTTCCAGTTATTCTTCATGCTTTCCCTCTAAACTGTTTGTCCTCCTTTTTACCAGCTCTCTCTCTTTATTTGTCCTCTCCTTTGCCTCTTTCAACACTGTACTGTTCTCACTTGTCTTGTTCCTTTAAATTTAGGCTAAGATAGTGTGTAATGCTAAAGACACGGCCCACACACGAGCAGAGCGGGAGATCCTGGAGACGGTGAGACACCCGTTCATCGTGGATCTGCTCTACGCCTTCCAGACTGGGGGAAAACTCTACCTCATACTGGAGTGTCTGAGTGGTAAGAGACAGAGGCACTGGAGAATGGACTGATGGGTGGGGTTAAAACATAGCAGCAGAGACAGATGCCATGGACCAACTTTAGTGCATATACACAACCCTTATCACATCCCTGAATGTTTAGCCTTTATGTAAATGAGATTGTTTGAAGAGATAAATGGGGGGAGAAAAAGATGGATGAATGAGGAAATTAATTGATTAATTGGAGGAAGATGCACTAATGCCACTAACTTCACTAACCCATCTGTACTGTTGTTTATCACCAGGAGGGGAATTGTTCATGCAGCTGGAAAAGGAAGGCATCTTCATGGAGGACACTGCTTGGTAAGGATGTCCACTGCTCAGCTAAATGTTTGCAAATAAGCAGTTTCCCGTTTGCACATCTTGAGCGTGGTTGGTTCATTGGAAATCATTTTAATTTTTTACTCTAGCTCATTGTCTAAAATAATTTCTGTGTAGTTTCTATTTAGGAGAGATCATATTGGCCCTAGGTCACCTCCATTCTAATGGGATTATTTACCGAGACCTCAAACCTGAAAACATCATGCTCAGTCACCAAGGTAACACGCCATGTGTTTAAAAACATATGTAAATAAATATGATCAGCACAGAACATGTGGTTCAAATACTGATATTTAAGAATGTCATAAGTAAAGGTACTGCCTCGAAGTGTAGAATGATGAAATTTATTTGTGTGTTTTTCTGTTGTTTTTTTTTACACTTTGGTAATAACATTAAGAACTAGGCACAGGCCAAAATATAAGTTTTTACAGGAAAGGAAAAGAATGGGATTAAAATACTCATTCTTGACACGTATTTATCATACAAGAGTACAATAAATAATTAATACAGGGACACAGTGAAATGAAAAATGCATTTTCCAAATTCTAATTCTTAAATGATAATGGAAAATTCAATTCAATTTTATTTATATAGTGCTATATCATAACAAAGTTATCTCATAGCACTTTAAATGTTTTAAATGTATTTAAAAAGGTTCAAACACAGCCCCAAGTGTTTACAAATGGGGTATATATCTATATATATTTACATTTTAAGTTTTTCCAGGATTTTTTTTCTTGATTTTTGATCCAGTCTCCCCAAAAATAAACCCTGTTTGAATCCTTCAGTTTTGATCAAAAATGCTTTAAATGCCCCAGTGAATGTGAGCTAACATAGTGTTGCTTCACTGTTTTGTTTTCTTTTTAAAGGACACATCAAACTAACTGACTTTGGCCTCTGTAAGGAATCAATTCATGATGGAACCGTCACACACACCTTCTGTGGCACCATAGAGTACATGTGGGTAAAACTCTAAGATAGACATCTACAGTTCTCACACACACACACACACACACACACACACACACACACACACACACACTGTCACACTCCTTCATACATTTTAACCCCTGTGTCCACATATAAAACTGGTTGCTGCTCTTTTCTTCTCCATCAACCGATCTAGAGGAATAAGTGTGTGATGTTCATGTTGATGCAGGAGTATCTCCTGTATTTTGTGATGGGTGGATGAGGCCTTATAAAGCTTTGGGGCTTTTATTCTATTTGTGCCGAAAAAGATTTGAAGCTTCGAGGCTTCAAACTCAGCAAACACAGTGACATCTGGTGGCTTGTAAAACGTACAGCAGCTGTTCATGACTGGGACCGAAGCATCACCACACCTCGTTAACATTAACCGTTGTAGTCTCATGTGTGCAAGTAAAAGTATGTGTTTTTATCAAATTTGTAAACGTTTGTTCAGAAGAGCTTCAATTCAATTCAGTTTTATTTATATAGCATAACAAAGTTATCTCAAGAACTGCATTAAATATAGATGTTATTGTGCAATATGTTACAGTACAATAATAATTATTAAGAAACATGACCATGTTTTTAAAATTTATGGTTGATATTTATGTGACATTTCATATGTGATAGGAGAGTGATATTCAATTAGCCCGTTACTTGATATCGGGAGGAAAAGCTCTCATTTTTATGATTAAGTGTTTCTAGTGCATCGCCATACTTCTCTATTATTCTGCTCTCTTCTTCTCCCATTAATGTGCCAATCACATAGTTTAGCTGTAAAACGTTAATAACTGTCAAACTAAGAGCTTTCCACAGTGTGCTTCACAGGAGCCAAACAAGCTTGGGTTTCGTCCGCCCATCTCTAACTGTATTATGAGATACAAGAAATTGTAACATCATTTATAGACTTGAGAACATGAATGCAGTGTTGTGTAATGCAATTTGTAAACTTTTGGATAATTCATAGATTGTTTTACATTTAGCAAAAAAATACAATTAATTTAATGTTTTAATCAGTAATTTAATGTTTTTTTTTTATATTTAGAAATATTAAGTGCGATTCAGCCATTTTGCCCTGCCCACACACATCCTCACACTATCTTTTTACTCTGAATGTCCTCGATTGTGTGTCTGCTTTTCCAGGGCTCCAGAGATCCTGACCAGGTCAGGTCACAACAGAGCAGTAGACTGGTGGAGCCTGGGGGCTCTGATGTTCGACATGATGACCGGATCAGTAAGTTAGAACTGTGTGAGAGAAGAGTTGTCAGAATGAATGAAGAGGAAACGGTTAGGAGATGGTGTTGGGCTGTAGCCGTTTTCCTTTTGCTCCCTTTAAACTGAGGTGGACTGGGATAAGAACTCGCTCTAAATCTCCCTACATACTCATGTTCATAACAGCAATAAAAGGGAGGCATCCTGCAAGGAGGCGGCCTTTCAGGACTACCCCCCCCAACCATACCTGTAAATCAGTCTGAATTTTGGATTCAGACCAACTTTGTTTGCAATCTAGCAAATCTGAAAAGCTGCTTTCACAAAAGTTTTTATTTCTAACTTTCTTTCTAACTAGGTTGATATTAAAAAAACACTAGAGGAGCGTTGCATGAAGACCAAAAATTACAAGAGTTAGTGAACTTTTAACTGATCACAGCATCATGTGTTATACAGTCAGTGGGTCCATTTCTCCAGTGCCCAAGCCTGCTTATGGCAGGGCTGACTCGGGTGAGCCCTGAGCCCCACTAGACGAGGGGTGGCCTTAGGCCTAGACTGCCGGCAGACATCCCATGATGCACTGAGCGTGCTCTCTCGCTCTCGCTCGAAACTCTCGAACCTCTCGATGCACACGGGTCTGGTCGAGTGAATGCGGACCGCCTGCTGCTGCTACTGTTATTATTAGTGTAGCTGTTGTTGTACTGCTAATACTATTGGTTGTTTATTTTAGCATCAGTAATATTGTATGCCATTGCTTTACATCTGTATGTGGAATTGTACTGTGCTACTGTGTATTCTCTTCCATCATGCTCTCACTCTACCCCCCCCAAATCTTTTTTCTCTCTCTTTACCCAACCGGTGGAGGCAGATGACCGCCCACCCAGAGCCTGGTTCTGCTCAAGGTTTCTGCCTGTAAAAAGGCAGTGTTTCCTTGCCACTGTTGCCTAGTGCTGCTCATGGTGGAATTGTTGGGTCTATACATATAGAGTTGGTCTAGACTTGCTCTATATTAACAAGTGCTATGAGATATGATATAGCACTATATAAATAAAATTGAATTGAATTGAATTAAAGAGCTGAATGGTAAATGGCCTTATATAGCGCTTTTCAACCGTTGAAACAGTTCCCAAGGCACTGTAACAGTAATCTAAGCTTTAACAGTAGTCTAATTCACCCATTCACACACACATGGGGACACAGTTGCCATGCTGGCCTCCACCAGGGGCAACATGGGATTCACAGTGTCCTGCCCAGGGACACTTTAACATGTGGAAAGGAAGAGCTAGGATTGAACCACCAACCCTGGGGTTAAAGGACAACCTCTGAGCCACAGAGGTTGTTGAAGTTGCAGCTCCAGAAAAAAGAGCTGATAAGAGATATGAACGTGGAATATCCCAGGAAGTAGTGGCTGTAACTCACAAACTAAATACATTAGCAAATGTTGCATGCTGGAAATTTAGATACAAACTCAAAAAATTTATCAAAAACCAGTTGGGATAATTTCAACAAAGATGATGTAGAATTCATGTTAGCTATGTATGGAGCCTTGTAACAACTCAAAAAATTCCAAAACAGCAACCATTACAAACTATCTGATTCACATTATAATAAATCTAGGGTACACTAGGAAGTTTGTTATACTATAATAAATCATTTCTGTTTGCTAGCATAGCGTACTGTATAGTGTACACAAAAATAAATCATGATATGCACACTGAAATTGTGTGCGCTAGAATATATATTGACTTCCTAACAAATATTCATAATAGAAAGTGCACTGGTAGGAATTTCATGCTAACCAAACCTTCTATTGCACAAAATAAATTATCATACCAAATCAAATTCCTCATACCTATATGACAGAATAGGTTGATTGTCAATGACTCCCAAAACGACATACGACTGTTGGAGAGTACCAGTTATAAATGTTAAGTTACATACGTAAGTTAAATTATGTCACATGACTTACGACTTATGTCACGTGACTTCCCAATGTAACTTAACTAACGTGACTTGCCTTTACGATCTGACATAAGTTAAAATAAGTCAATATTGACTTTTAGGTTCACACGAGGCACAAACAGCGATCTCCTGGGTGAAAGTCCTTCCACCCCAACCTCCTCACCTCTCCCTACCTCACCTGACTTCCTTTTTTCCTCCCGTCATAGTTACTACAGCCACTAGAGGTCGCTGCCTAACAATAAATGTAAATATGGGTTGTAATAAGATGCTTGCACAGACAACCTACTTGACCCTACTTTTGGGGAGGACGGTCAGGTTTGTGTGCACTAGAGAGCATTTTGTGGGAGTTGTTTGATGCTTGTTCATTCCCAACTGTGTCACGGTCTGCGTCGGTGTGTGTGTTTGTGTTTCCTGTTTTATGTTACTCGTCCTGTGAACTTCTGGTTTTGTGTTTTAGAGATTTATTTCTCCAGTCTAATCAGTTTTCACCTGTTTTGAGTCAGTGTCCTGTCTGACTTTGCCCTTGTGTGTCCCTGGTTGTAGATTGGTTTCACCTGCTCCCAGTGTTCCCCTGTCTTGTGTTCCCTCAGTAGTGTCTTGTATACTTATACCCGTTCAATTTCTGTGTCTTTGTTAGTTCATTGTTACACTGTGGGTCGTTCTTGTCGGTGTGTGTTTTGCTGTTGTCCTGTGTTGCCAGTCGGTTCACCCTGTGCTCTCAGTGTGCTCCCAGTGGACGTTTCTATGTGTTTCCCCATCCTGGACATTTTCTGCTGGACTTTGGTTTTCTCCGTATCCGCAAGTGTCTTTTTGTTGCTCATTAATAAAACCCCTTAACCCTCTATGCTGTCTGTATTTGGGTCCCTCTCTCCACTGCCTACACCCCGAGGCCTGACAAACTGCATAGAGGCAAGTGTAACAGACTTGCTCTTGTTCTTAAGACAAATTCCACATTTGCATTGTCATCATGGTATCAGTCTGCTACTATCAGTGTATTCTAAGAGATATTAAGTGATGAACAGATGTATAAGATTTACCTCCTTGTCTGTTTACCATTGACCTTTAGGATCCATTAATATATTCCTGCTCTCAAACTCCACTGCACATGCACAAGACACACTGTATGTCAACATGATGCGACATGCCGATTTATAGTGAAAAAACATCGAATCCACCAGCAAACACACTGAAAACCATAAAACCGCAGTGAGGTGCTTTCTTTTATGCCTGCACACACGTACCTCCAAAAACAAACAGACACAAACATGCATAGACTTAAGTTAGCTCCTTTGCAATTCAGGTGCCAAGTCTGCAGGGTGTAGATCAGACAGGGTAGAGTGTATTGTGTACCAAATCCGTGTAGCCGCATCCTCGCTATAATCCATTTAGCTTGTTTCCACCCCGGCTCTGCTGGGAAGAGCTGAGACTCAGCAGAGTGAAGCGACAGGCTAGACTGCATGGAGTACACCTCATAAACTCTGGGCTAAAAATATTTACAACTATTGTCTCTCCAACACGCAGCTTTGACACACCTTTCACATTTTCTTATCCCTCAGTCACGTTTCCTATCACAACTCAAACTGAATTCTCCCTTTCCCTGTCATATTTAACACTCTGAATTCAAATCGTTGCAGTAATAGGAAGGGGTTATTTTCCAGGCTGACTAATACTGCAGGTCAGGGATGGCTGGTATAAATGGGCTAACAGGGCTAAGCCCTCCCTATCCTTTACAATAAATATGAGAAAATAATTGTAAAAAACCTTAGAACAGATTGTCTTCAATTTTGGTGGGACC
>JAVQJF010072914.1:0-12737 GCA_036023855.1 Gadopsis marmoratus
TACATTGATCGTCAGATGAGCTTGCAGAAGGTTAGCCTGACTATCTATCTATCTATCTATCTATCTATCTATCTATCTATCTATCTATCTATCTATCTGTCTATCTATCTATCTATCTATCTATCTATCTATCTATCTATCTATCTGTCTATCTATCTATCTATCGATCTGAAATCGATTGATTGATCCATTGTGATAGGGGGTCCACTTGGCAGGACTGGGGACCTTCAGCTTCTCTCAGCAGAAGTTGGACATAGGCAACAAGTTCATAATGATCCAAAGACCCATCTTCCTCCTGGCTGGGAAACTAGTCCAGTCTCTGGGTTTAAAGCAGGTCAGGCCACTGGCTGCAGGTGAGCACATTTCTGAAGAAGAGCCATAATTAGAGAAGCAATATTAATTTATGCTGTGATATAGTATAATATAGTACATGCAATTGTTGTTGCTAATGGTAATCCTATTAATAGCTCAAATTTTTCAGTGTTGTTTCACTAGTTTGCTTTTTTTATTTAATGTTATAGAGAAATACTTACAATCTGAAGGCAAACAGGGACTTTAAGTAAGAATGGAGTAAAATAAAACTAAAAATAGATATATACAAGATTTGAAGTTGAATCTTACAGCGGGCTGGGGAAAAACAGCATTTGGTTTTACAATTGTTTCTGACACATTAGCAAAAGATCAATAGGGATTTATATGTCTGTCTCTTACAGCAACACACCTACCAGTGGTGCAACTGAACTTTGCAGCTGTGTCACAAGGAACTCCGTTCAGTCGAGACGTTGTGGAGGGCTGCATTAGAGAAACTCTTCTGCTCCTCTTCAGAATGTTGGCCTCGGAACAAAACGTATCCCTCGCCTTACAGGGAATTGGAGCTTTGTCCTTTAAGAACAATAAGGTGGTTTGCCTGCTCACACTGTATTCCTGATGCTGTGATAGACATTGTTGTGGATTAAGACCACTGGTTTTCTGTTGAGTCTAATCTCATCTGATGTTGTTCGAAGGTGCGTATGAAGTTCAACAGAGATTTTATCAATGCCATGGATGGAACTGGCAGGCTGCTGTTAGCCTTTAACAATGTGAGTATGAAGATGTGTTTGCATGTAACAGTATATAAGGAATGCACAGTATGTATTGAAACAGATCGCTGGTACGTCTGCACCTCCAGAGACCTGGGAGCAGTGTCTCTTTACTGTCTGGTGGCCTGTCCAGGCTTCAGAGGCCACAGTCTGCCAATCCCATCACCCTGCCAACTGTCTGCTCTCCTCAACTAGACAACAAAGCTAGTGACAAAGATCAATGGTGCCTGTCACCAGCTCCAGACCGGAGGAATGCAGAAGGTGAAAGAGACTTTTTGCACAAGGCTTGAGAGCATTGTAATGAGTCTAAATTACTGAATCGCGTCCAAATCCTTTCAAATCTCTTATCAACTTTCTGCAAAGCTGGAAGTGCAGTATCTCGAGAAGCCAAAAAAAATGGCTGGAAATGATTAATTAATAAATTCTCATTTATCATATAGGCAATTTGCATTAATTGCTAGCTGTTTGGAGCAGTAGTTATTTCCTTGCTGCAGCTGCATATTTACCTTACAGACATGAGAGTGGTATCAATCCTCTCATCCAACCTTCGTCAGGAAAGCGAATAAGTGTATTTCCCAAAGTGTCAAACTGTTCTTTTAAGGTGTGTCATTGCACTTGAAGACTGGTTGCATCGGCAGGTTGAGGTGGAGCACTTTCAAGTTGGTGCACGATATGTTTAGGAATGGACAGCTCTAATGAACAGCTAATAATAAAAGCCTGGATAAGTTATGTGTCAGAGCTTAATGAGTCTAGACAATCTACCTACTTGGACTGGCTACTGAAACCCATCTCTATTAAAAACAGAATTAATAGGGTGAACATTGAACCTGCTCAGAGTGTTGTGTGTCTCTACAGAAGTTCCCCAACAGAGAGAATCTAAATCCCATCAGACACTGCAGCCTGCCAAGATGGACGCTGTCAGCCTGTCTGAGGAACTGAAGCCAAAACCCCCTATGGAGGCCACAGACAAGTACTACACACACCAAGACACAAAAGCACGCAGACAGACAAGCGTGCACACGCAAGGTTCAGCTTGCAGTGCACAGAGCTGTTGTTTGCAGGAAGATGAGTCAGTGAGAGCTGAGAGCTCAGTGGTGGTCTTATATTGTTAATGCCCCCGGGGAAGCTTCCAGCTCCATCAATGATGCACAACTACCTGTGGGACAGATTCCTCTTCTGTCATTACGTCCCTGCACTTTCAGCACACAAACACACACACACACACATGCACGCAAACACACACAGA
Organism: Gadopsis marmoratus; assembly: GCA_036023855.1. NCBI lineage: Eukaryota > Metazoa > Chordata > Actinopteri > Centrarchiformes > Percichthyidae > Gadopsis > Gadopsis marmoratus. The sequence goes on from JAVQJF010072914.1 coordinate 2,326, forward strand.
TCTGTAATTTGGGTAACATGTCGTGGTAAAAAAATCCCTCATAATACAAATCCTTCAATCGAGAACGGGACAGTTGAGTGTCAAGTGTGATCACAAGACAGACGATCTCGCCTATAGTTTCAAACAAGTCCCTTATTATTTCTCCACTGAGACCCTCTGTGCACCAGCAAGACTCATTCTGTTAACTGTTACAGCTCCCTTCACACCTCAAACACATGCAAAAAGACCCCATGTGAAACCTTATACAGCTGTTCATTTCATGATTAACCTGATTAAGTTAATTTGTCTTTTTCCAAATCAAAAGTCATGGTTTCTTAAATTGGTATCAAATGAAACACTGTATAATGAGTTTAGTTCTTCACCTTCTATTAAAATTCTCCTCAGTACATCTTTTTCTCTGGTTCAGTAATGCAGCCCAAATTAAGTTTTAAGAAGGCTCTGACATTAAATGTGTAAAATGATACGTTCACGCAGACAATGTCACACAAACAACAATAAACTTGACTTGACCAAGCTGCACATGCTGTTTCTACTCCCAGGCCCACCACCTCCATGTCACCACCAGAGGCCGCTGCCAAACTGGAGGAACCGCGTGTGAATACCAGCTGCTCTGGCCACACCCGAGCTGGACAGGTGAGTGTGTATCTGTGTACTGTAGGTGTGCATGTGTAGATTTAATCTGGCTTTTATAGTGGTCTCTAAAATTCAAGATGAAGGTTAAGGTGGATTCACTTTGTGAAGTGGCTGGAAAGTAAGACAGACATTAGACATTGTTATTTCTAGGGAATTAGGTTTTATTGGTATTACTCAGAGTTTAATATTGCTCTGGGTGAAGCCTGCCTCTCACCCAGTGTGCTCCACCTCTCCGAGACCATGCACAGGATAAGTAGTATAGCTATATTATTATAGCATATTCAAAAGCCTGTGAGAAAAAATACTATATGTTTATATTACTAATGAATTAAAGTGATAATTGTCACTTCCTGTGGCCTTGTCATCATAGGAGCTGTGCTACCTGTGTATGCAGCGGAACCAAAGAAATGTTCCAGTCTATCTGAGGGAGCAGCAGCAAGCAGAAGAGAAAGCTCAGGAGAAAATCTTACTGCTGAAAGAACAACAGAGGGACAAGCAGTACATGGACAAAGAACAGGTGCTCGTGTTTGTGTGCATGCCTGCGTCCACATGTTTGAGCATCTTTATGATGGCAAGACTAAATGTGCGTTCAGACAAAAAGCAAAGCAAATGCTTGTCTTGCATCATTTGCGCAAGTTTAATTGCTGGACTGTTTGTCAATCTGTGTTCATTCGGTCCACACGTCCATACCGACTGCACAGACATTAGCTCTAACAGACGCATCGACTGTGTCTCTGTGCTGTCTCTAACCGACCTCAGAACTCACCAGGGACTCCTGCGTCAAAATTCACGAGTGGGGTATTTACTGACGTATTTTATGTCAAAGAACAAAATGTGATGATCTGAGTTAACCACAGACTCATTTCAGGCATCTAACCAAAAATCCATTCAAGAAACCCTGTTGACTTCGAGATGATAGAACCAGAACTAATCACTGCACTGAACTAACACAGCACTGGAACATGAATGTTTTAACTAAATAGCAACCCATCCAATAGTTATATATACATATAGAGATGGTAGTGTGGCTAAAATCTATGATTGTGCGGGTCAAGTGGGCAATGACTTGTATAAAATACTGAATACTGTAAAAAAAACCATCTTATATGTTTTTAAATGCTTGAGTAAATAGACATAGGCCTACCCTTTTTGTCTTTTGTCCACTTTACCTAGCAGAAGTAAGATACAACTCAAACCATTATGTCAAGACGAAGTAAAAGGTGCAATAAAAACATCTCAACAGCTGAGGAGGTACGGGTGGTTTCATCCTCTTTACAGTACTGGGAAAGAAGTGTGGTCATGTGGGATATTACAATTAAAAATTACAATGCAAAAAGTGCCTTGCATGTTGTTGTTACCAACATTATATCATGGTTCAATAAAACGGCCTCTAAAACAGATCACAGTATCCCTAAGAATCGATTAATGGGCCAAATAAACTGTCCTCTATAAAACCTTCATCGTTTTACCCTGGCGAGCATTATATGTCATGCTCTCAATGTCTTTTTTTTTTTTCAGTCAATATGGTGGTAAAAGACGTGTGTTTTTGTGTGATCATCTGGCAGGCGAAGCTGAATGAGCAACGGCAGCATGCAAAGCAGGTTGCTACATTCAACCTGCAACTGTCGGAGAAGAAAGAGAAGACATACGGTCCTCTCTTCCCTGTGAGTAGAACCTGGACATTAAAGTTATAATCCTTAAGATTTCAGTCCCGGTAGCCAACACTCCTTGAGCAGCTAGTTTGTAAGAAATACAACAGAAGAGAAACCGTCGTGCAGCCAAACAAACTTCAGCCAATAATTGTTATTTTCCCGCGATCTGACTTCATACTGCGTACAGAGGATGTACTTTTCTGCACAGCAGGATGGCAAAGTAAAAGTCTTTCATCCTGAGGAGTTGGAGGTGTGCAGCCTGCTAACAGCTCACTGTGGTTTCTCCTTCCTTTTCCAATACATCCTGTAATATTGAAAACTGATCCACTGTCAAAAAATGCAGAAAATGACCGTGTCTGGTTTTGTAGACACATTTTTCATAAACGATCATGCATGCTTAGCGCTAACCTCTGTGACAGATACATTGTGTTTCCTGTGGCTGCTTCACAATACAAAGCTACCACGTGTTTCACCAGTTGAACGCTTTTAATGTGAAACAGCAGCAGGCTGTTCAGTTTGACACCAATGAGGTAAATTTCCTGCGAATCCTTTGTGCAGAGAGGTCATTACTGACTGTAAATACATTGAATGGCTATTGTAGAAAAAATGGCTCCCATAAATAGTATCAAATATAGGGTCTGAGCTCATGAAATCTGAAGGGTTATTACTTTAAATCACACTATATAACTCTTGTCACTCACTGCATCTCGTTAGTGTAACAGTGGCTTGTTAAAATGTCTCATCTGGGCTGCTTGTGTTTAGACTTCATTCATCTTCCCGGCTCGGCCCCTCACTCCTGTCAGGAGGATTCAGCAGCATCGTTACATGAACGAGCTTCAGAGCCAGATAGAGAGCCGGCGGCAGCACGAGACTCGAGACCAGCAGAACCAGCTTCTCATGGAGCGTCTAGACCAGGTCCAGCTGGTCCAGGAGTGAGTCTGGCGTCAGCGACATAGTACTCATATTATAATAATCATCTGTTGTGCTAACTAGTGTGTCATCTGGTGTGTGTGTGTTTTAGGATAGCTTTGCAGAAGGCTCTGCAGCTCCAGAAGAAACACGAGAGAACTAAGCATTACAAGAGGGCTCTGGACTGTCAGGCAAGAAATTACTTGAGTTTCAGACTGAACATTGCAAAGGATGTTGTTGAATACAAACAAAGCAGCACAGGCAATGATCACCATTGACAATACGGGGAGGGAAGTGAGTAAAATGACTTCACGTGTTTAATCTAACAGTAATTTGTTTCAGATTCATTGTATTTTTCTCAGAGATAGTCAAAGTCAACATTATAAGTAATCCAGTTTTTACTAATTCTTGCAAAGAAGTAACCAGCCAACTAACCTTTCTTTAAATTGGCAATTCTTATTATTAAGTAGACAAAAAACAGAATGTTACAAAATGAATATTCATCAGGTTGTAAATGTAATTGAATTTCGACATGTTTCAACATTTGCAGCCAGTTATGGAAAATGCATGATTATTAGTTTTCATTATAATGTTAACATAATAGCTCTGGTGTTAATAGGCTTTAAAAATACATTTTAGGTTAATTGAGATCTTTTGCAGAAATCATTTAGTCCCTTTTTGCATTCCACAAGGGCACGAGTGCAGGAAGGCCGTCAGGCAGGCAGGCTGCCCAGACAAAGTACTGTAATGCATTAAAACTGCTTTAAAACACATAAAAACACAATTTCCCAATATGTTTGGGGATATTTTCCTTTGGCTTTGTTTTGACCTGCTGTGCGTTGGTAACCTTACAACTGAAATGAGTCTGTTCTGTCCCATTAGGTGGGAGATAAGAAGGGCACAGGCCCTCCAGAGTGCCAGCCTGACTGCTCTGGGTTCAGCCGCTGTGAGACAGCAGCCAGCAATGCAGAGAGCCGAGAGAGGGCGCAGAAGGTCACCTCTGTTACCTTTTGCTGCCATAAACCTTGATTTTCACTTGTTGCCAGAAATAACCATAGTCATAATTATATCATAAAACTATGACTACTGCGTTGTTTTTGTTAAGTAAAAGTCATGTATTCAAAATTTTGTTTAAGTAGAAGTACACAAGTATTATTAGCAAACTGTGCAAAACATATCAAAAGAAAAAGTATTCAATTATGCAGAACCACCCCCTTCAGAGAGTTATATTATATGACATTGATGGATTCATATAATTGATGCATTACCATGTAAGCAGCAGTTTCATGTTGCAGCTGGTTAAGTTGTAGTAATTCTGACTACATTAGATACAGTAGGTTAGCTGGAATTTTAAAAATGCATCATTTTATTTGTTGATCCTTTGTTTGTACGTAAAATCTTAACCAGGTTAAAAGTACAATATTTCCTCCTGAAATGTAAGTAACATGAAATGTAAATACTCAAGTAAAATATAAGTAACTCAGAACTGTACTGAAGTACAGTACAGTAAATATACTTTCCACCTGTTTTGTTGGTCGACAGGCCTTCAGATATTCTCAGGCCTGTTTTACTGTAAGCCTGGTTTTTAAATGTGTCTACTACATATTGAAGATTGTTGATTATTGTTGTTATTCTGCATACTGGCAGCTCTTCCAGGTAAACTTCAGCGCTGCCACTCAGAAGAAGAAGGAACAACTGCGCAGCCGCCTAGAACAGGTGGAGAAAGAGAGAGAAATGCTCAAACACAACAAAACGGCGTGAGTGAGGGAAGGGGGGAAATGAAGGAAATTGATAACGAGGATGTGGAGTAAAAAGCAGCAGCCTTAGCCCAAAACATATTTATGTCTGTGGAAATGAAAGCAGTTTGTCTCTCTCTGGTATATGTTTCCTGTCCAGGCTAATATTGGGCCGCATTAATCACTTTGAGAAGAAGCGGAACATCAGTAAGTCACTGGAGGACGATTGGAGTCGCAGTGCCAAGCTCAAACACCAACGAGAGGAGGAGGAAAGGCGCTTCCTGAGGTGGGTGGAAGTAGGATCACCTTGGGCCTCCATCAGCATTCACCCATATATTTACATCTAAGTTGGTTAAACATTCACGCACTCACTCTAAAAATCTGGCACTTAGTCTGACTGGCATTAAAGTTGCTGCATCTTTGGGCCAACTGATCCAGAGTTAATGTTCTTAATTTTGGTTCAACACATGGTACCTAAGACACCACAGACCCATTTTGATAAGTTATTTTCAGGGAATCCACAGGGTCTTCAAAAGTATTAAAAGGTATTAAATCAGTTTAGCAAAAATATTGACCCTTGAAAACTATTAAAACATCGACTTTTTTGGAACCTAGATTCAGATAGAGTGTCTAGGCCTATATGATTTAATATCATTTATGGCCAATGTTGTGTTTCTTAGGCCAAATAGAAATGTTTGTTCATGAAAATGTTTTGTTAATGTGAGAGAGTGTGAGCATGTGACTATTATTACTTTTAATAAACCTTGCCTTTGGGTTAGTCACTACTTTCTTCTCTTTAGTTTTCTTCCCTCCCGGCTGATCTGAATTAGGTCAAACTAAGACTGTTTTGCAATCTCAAAATAAATGTACTGGTATAATACTGCTAATGTAAGCTAAGGTGTGTTGCTGATAACCAGTTACAGCTTGTTACGTTGCAGTCTTAACATTTGTTGAAAAGGTCTTAAAAGGTCTGGAATGTAACTTCAGGATTCCTGCATGTACCTTGTATCTTAATTTCAAGAAATGATTTCCTGGTCTGTCATTCATCTTTCCATGCTTTACCTTGTGTTCTTGCGTTCAGGTCTGCTGGGCAGCTCCTGGTAGATAAGCTTGTACAGTACAGGCGCTGCTGCCAGTGTAAGAGGAGGACCACCAACTGTGGAGAGACCAACATCTGGAAAGACTCTCATTACATCTCTGGCTCCCAGTACATGATCTGATGAACAGTGTCGCCTACAGCAGCACTCGAACATCAATACCTCACAGCCCAAACAAGATCACAGGCCTTATAACTCATCACGTGACGCACACTAAAGATTTAAATAATAAGTTAAGCACATGTGAAGCATACTTGGGTGTTATGGTGTGCACTATCCTCTGTTTTAATGTGAGATTTATTGTTGCTACTTTCCTAAATAACAAATCTTTGGAGTTCATGTTTGTTGTATTTTTAATTTCCCTAGAATATGGAAGTTTTTGGGTGTTTATATGTCCCACGATTGCATGTTACATTGCTTACCTATAACATACTCAATGAATAAAACATTCGTGATTTTCATCTCTCACCTTGTAACACGTTAGAAACCGGCAAAAAAAACACCCCGTCAATCACCTTAGGCATCCCTAGCAACCACACCAACCACCATAGCAATCGCCTAGCAACAATCTAGTGACACTCTTGCAACTTACAAACCATTTATGAACTTACCAAAAACACAAGAGAAATAGCAGCACCCTAACAGCCACTCAGCAACCAACTAGCAACACCCCAGCATACATTATATTGGATCTGTATGATTCTTTCCTCGTGTTTTAACCTCTTGCGCCCACTAGTATGTTGTTCTGACTTTTCACATTCATTTTCAATTGTGCAAATAAACAAACAAACATGTACTCTCTGGCTCTCATTTTGTTTGGTTAACAAGCCCACTGTATTAACGTGAGACTGTGTTATTAGAGACACGTTGGGAGAAGCTTATCACTAAGCAGCTACAGCAGTTAAAGTAAGCTGATGCACTTAAAGAGGTACTGCACACGTAAAACGTGTTCCTTGAGCTGTGAACTAAATTATATGACTGTACTTTGGTGAAACAAGTAAATGCTGGTGAAAATACTTTTTCCATACTCTTTCCAAATTTATAAAAAATTGTTACGGTACAGCTGTTCTCATGGACTGTTTACCCAGTCTCTCTCTCTCTCTCTCTCTCTCTCTCTGTTTCTGTCTGTCAAACTTAGTTTGTATCTGTTCTCCTGCAATCTGAATCTGATCCTGTTTCTCTGTGCCTCAGGTCTCTGTCAGCTACCTGGACTCCATACTCACCCACCAGTGCCACTTTTGCCTGTCTCCACACCCACCAGCCTCGCCCTCCTCAACACTGCTTCCCTGACAGTGTCACCCCCGACCAGTCTCGCCGCTTCCATCGTCGGCTATCCAGTTACGCCACCTCATCCTCATCTCGGCTCCCATGCACCTTGTTCAATAAATGTTTCTGCTTTGGAAAATACATGGCTGTTAACACAAATGGGATTTTTTTTTTTACATTCTGAAAAGCTTACATTTTCAAAATTCATGGTTTTCATCAGTGCAGCCCAGCGGGAGAGGGAGTAAAGAGCCTGTCTGTGGTATCTGTCCTTGGGCGTTACATACTTTGAAGAGTGTCTGTCCCATTTCTGACCCTGACAAGTGATAACGGAAGATGCCTATGCAACAATACATACAGGGAAAATGCATTAATTACAGAGAGATAGAAATCAAGAGGGCCCCAATTTTTTGAGGAATGTGAGGCTAGAAGGAGGAAAACATAAAAGCACAAATCTTCTTAAATCATTACAGGCTGAAAACAAATTGGAGAAAAGAGAAAAGAAAACAATATGAAGATGAAAGACGGTATGTGACTTTGATATGAGAGGATTGGTTCATGCAGTGGGGAGATACTACAGATGACAAATGTGTTGCACTATCATAATAATATTCTTCTGGCTGTGGTCCCAGTTTTCCATGGAGCCAGAACTCCCTTAATGAGCTCATGGAGGCACTCACTCACTCACTCACTCCTTTTTGCAAAGAGATGTTCCATTAAACTAGTTTCTATACAATAAATGGCAAACGCAGACCTCCTGCAGATCACAGGAGTACTTTGAAAAAACTACTTTCCCCTGGGACGCACAGGTGTACATATTGTTATAAACTTGAAAAACAAAAACCTGATGAAATATACAGAAATCCATACAAGGGTCAGATACAGACATATCTGTGCCAAACTGCATATTTGAACTAAATTCAGTGAGTGAGACATTCCTCAAAAGTTGCCACCACTGTCTAAATATTCACTGGTCTCTGTGCTCCTCTGCCTCAGGCGTTTGGATGCGTTTGTGTATGACCCACCAGTCTCCTGCAAAGTCTTGTGGTGTGTTCTATTAGTGGTTACAGGTTTATCTTATCTTAATAACCCCTTGTTGACCTTCCCTTCAGTGTAGCTCCAAAACGCAAGTGAAAACTCAAGTGAACTTGCGAGAGATGAACCCCTGTAGAGCTGAGGGAGTGAACATGTCACATGGTAGCATGCTGACGTTAGGGCTTGTGCTCAAGGGCAAGTGTTTTTCATTTTTAAGTTTATGTCCGATTAACTGTGAACAAGCCCTATTAGTTGAAATATAACAAAAGCTCTTAATGCTCTTTTCCTAATCCTATTTCTAGCACGGATTACTTCTATGGGTGGTTTCTTGGACTTGAATGTTGAATTAAATACTGAGGATTCAGGACTTGGAATCAAGGCTTGGTGACTGAACTATGGGCTCATCGTTGTCTTTGATTAGGCTCACTGAGGTGATGTCGTCTCAGATGAGTCACTGGAGGACATTGTGGAGTTATTAGAGGAGTGGAGGGAACTGCCTCATGGGGCATCAGTGCTCCCCCGTGAGAAGCAGACAGCAGGAGACCAAGGACAACATACTTAATGCTGTTTGTCATGCACATGATGGCTGATAACCAATGCAGGGGCTTGTGTGAGCCTGAGCAAATTTGCTGTGCAACAGCACAAAAGTGTCCTCTTGTATTTGGTTCAAACGTGAACTTATTTCCTCTGGAGGAAATCTGAGAAATGTGTGAAATTAAAGAAACTTGTGAAACATAGTGAACACCATCTATTTCCCTCTTTTTCTCAGCGTATGTGTGTGTGTGTGTGTTTGCAGATTTCCACAGCTAGTAGATCTAATGGATATCCATCCTAGTTTTACTGGCAAATATACTGTTGTTGGCTTTTTGACAATTAGTGTCCGAGCTTCATTTCAGATCCAGATGTTCCCACCCTGCCCACACACCATCCCACAATGACCCGAGTACAATCTCCATAAAGCCGCTGGGATGTGTCATTGAATGTCAACCAGCAAATGATCAGTTGCTTACACTCTGAGACACTAATGGGGAACGACACTGCGTGTATGTCGACTTTAGGACAACCTGTTATGTTTGGAGTATGAATTTAAATGAAACGAGCAGGTCCTTGTATACTCATGTAGTTCAGAAACTATTATGCTGAGTACAGTCTCATACTCTGAATCAAGAATCAGGAAAGAATGTCAAGAGAAAATTAAGAGATTTTAAAGCTTTTCACTATTACTACTAACCCACTGTACGCTACCTGCCCAGAAGCAGGCAGCAAAGTTAGCGTCTTGCTGGTGAACATAGTGGAGAATACAGCAAGTTAAAGACGCAGTTATGTCAAGCTGATTTCTCCACATGTTGAGTGAATGGGGCTCTTCTGGTTTGGAGGGGGTGTCTTTTTTCTAAGCATTTCTAAAAACACAAGAGCAACAGTGTTTGTGCAACATAAGTGGATTAAAACAGTGCTCTTTATTTCCATTTATTCTACATGAATGATTAGCTGCTGAGGATGCTGACTTTTAGCATTATGTATGTAGCAATCAAGTGGATAAGAACCCTTTTAGAAGATTCTCCTTTTAAAAAGAGTGAGCTGGAAACATAACTAAAAGTCAGCTGGTGACTGTGTTTTCGACCAATTCAAGGACACAACATGGCAACTCCTACATTCACTGTAATCTTTTGTGCAATATTATTCAGATGTGGTTTAAAAACAGCTGTTTCTTGATGAAACTATCTGCTGTTATGTTTAAAAACCTAATGAGAAGCTATGAATGGAGGCTTGCAATTAAAATGTTCTCCCTGACAAAAACAATTATGAAAAAACTGATGGATGATTAGGGAAGAAAATAGTATTTAGCTTCAAAAGTGCAATCTGTTATTGATTAGAGTCATGTTCAGCACATCTGAGAGCCAAAAGCTATTTTCTGTGATGAAACCAGTCAAGGCCAGAGCAGCACAGAAACAACCACGCCTGCTCCCTCAACGCCTTAACAGCACGTCTTACATATTGAACATGTGAGTGCGCACACACACACACACACACACACACACACACACACACACACACACACACACACACACACACAGACACAACCAGAG
>JAVQJF010072917.1:0-12993 GCA_036023855.1 Gadopsis marmoratus
GCTATATCATAACAAAGTTATCTCATAGCACAGTCAGAGAGATGGATTCCCCCAATAACAATGCATTATCCCTGATACTGTGTATCATAAAGCCATAGAGCTGCCTATACAACCCACAAACTAATAATGTGTGAAACGGAATGAACTACTACTGTGTTTTGTCAAACATTTTAGAATCTATTTATATTTTCCACCTCCAACAAAACACTCACATGCAGCAATGAGAGGTGCCAAACTTCAACTAACCCCTTTTCCCTCCGTTTTCAGACAGGCCTTAGTTTTCAAACGTTTAAATAGCGGATGATGGATTGGCTTTGGCGACTAGAGCGATTGTGAGGGTTTTAGTCTTAGTGTTGTGAACTGTGAGGGGAAGCAAACGGCGCTGCTGCCAGTGAAGAAACTCCGGAGCATAATGGATGACAGCCATCCCTGGCAAAAGGACACAAGTAAGCTTAAGAGAGAGACAACGGCGAGATCACGGCGAGCTTCAACCGCAGACTCAAACAGAGGCCAGAAAATGTAACGATGTAGAGCATTTAGGTGTCCAAAAAAAAGGTTGATTACCAGATCCTTGATTGCTTTAATTTCAAAATGTCAAAGTTATCCTATTACAGTCCAACTGAAATTAAATAGCATTTCTTGTGTCTGCTACAGCAACATATCTACTCTGTAAATCACTTGTCCTGAAAGGAAATATATATATATAATATTTCAGAATTGTTTGGTACCATGATGGCGCCCCCTAGTTTTGCATTAGTTCGCCAGAAGGTGGAGGGTAATAGGTGTCCGTCTACGTTGAAACATTGTTTCGATACAGCCAATCAAATCTTGCATAAAGCAGGTCCCACTGAGCCAGACTGCAGCTACACAACGCAACAGCCACAGACTCTAAATAAGCCACATTTGCTTCATGCTAAAGACTCCTTCTTATCTAATTATCAAACATGAACACACGTCTTGTCCTGCACCTTCGCTGGTTGAACCAAACATTCACCGGGGAAAAGTGCACTGCTGATGTCAGTTAACAGGCTGGATAGCTAATTAGCTGCATCACATTAAACAGCTGCAGATGCTGGTGTGGTCCTTACTCTTCAATACCGCTAACAACACAACGTCTTACCACGACATGTAGGATATAGTGCCAGGTTGTGTACTTTGTCTCTCGTTCCCTAACGGTGCAACACCAGCACTCTGGCAGCCTGTCAGCTGCTGTCAATCAAACACAGACACAAAAACGCCCCTCCAGCCGGCTGAGATGAAACAGACCATTTCTGATAGTTCCCCAAAGGCCCCTTTTCTTCCTTTAAATAATAAAAACCTATCGTCAATGCATCTAAAAACACATTGACATTAATAAATGCAATTTCAGTTGGACTTTAAGACAAAAGAATGAGTCTCATCCATAGACAACCAGTCTCCACCTCCTCCAACTGTACAAAAATGAAGCCTAGATATCCTGGATACGGGCGCTGCCATCTTGTACTGATGATTGCTATGAGATAACTCTGTTATGATATAGCGCTATATAAATAAAAATTGAATTGATGTCATTTGCAGAGAGTGCACCAGTGGTAGTGGCCCGACTCAATCGCGAGCACACAACAATCAAACCACAGTTGTCAGTAATGGCGTCGCTCCCCCTTTTTATAGCATCAAATAACTGATTAAAACCAAATAAACACAGTGTGAACTGTGAACTACCTAAAATGACAGAAACCATCTTTGAGAAATTTTTATTTGATGTGAACTTTGAGTTTTCAGTCCCATGTCCCATCCTCTAACATGGAGGGGGCGGGGTTGATGACCTATACATATGTTTATCTTTTTATCTTTTATGACACACTGTAGGCTCTCAAATGTTACCGAACATCTATTTACTGCACGATAGCGCACTCTGAAAAGACTTACATTGGGGCATGCGTCCTCTCCTTGCTGTCCCACCAGGATGTAAAGCAGCTCGCCCTTCCTCAGCAGGAAGTCTCCCGTGATGTACACACCATGTGACCTCCTCATGGCCAATACGCTTCGACCGCCAGCTGCACCATAGGCTGTGATCCTGGGGTTTAGCAGACAGCAGACAACACACACAAATGCAGGATAATCATCCTTATGATACAGGAAATTAAAGTTTTGGTTTCATTTTCAGTGTTTCCATTTGGTTTTGAGGGATTTTATGGGCAAAATTAATGATGTATTAATTGTGTATTCTAAGCTGTACTGTTGGTGTTTATCAGAAATAACTTGAGTCTGATAACCAGTCCTCATGTATTCCTCCTGCGATTTCATGAGAGCACAATGTTAAATAAAAAGAAAAAATTAATTTGGAAACCCTAAAACACACTTTCGCTCTGGGTGTTTTTAATCAAATATATTTCACCTAGCATGGTACACTATTCTGAACCACACACATACCCAAAACCATGCACAGGCTACAGAATGCATGGGCACACAAACACACAGAGACACACATACAAACACACACACACACACCTTTGTAGCAGAAGACACTAATTTCAAATGCTCCAGTTTTCTTGCCAGGGAAAAAAAAACAACAAAAAATAAAACTTGATTGGTTTTTGGGAGCGCCTCGATATTTCTCTTCCCTGGTGGTCGCGCTTGGAGGAGAGAGAGAGAGAACGCTGCCCAGTGCTCAGTAGCTACCTCAGCTGTTTGCCTAATGACTTTTGGGAGATGCAGAGCGCATATTCATCTCTGTGCCCGTCTGTCAGCTTCATTTACGGGCTCTGCCAGCTAAACCGGGCGGCATCATGACCACACTTCTAGAGTTTGTGCGGAGACAGAAGGTGTTTTTCCAAAACTCCGCGCCACACGTGTTAAGACAGTGCTGTCCACGCTGTTGTTAGTTAGGTGCTTTAAGACTCGAGGGTTTTGGCTGAGCTTAGCAGTGTGTGTGCGTGCTTGTTTGCTTTTGAGTGTTGACGTGGGAGGCTAGCAGCTTTCAGAGACGTTTTATTTTGTGTGAACCATCCAAATCAAATCCAAGTTAAACGCCTCGTGTTGTCATGAATGCCCACAGGAGGAATATTGATCTCCACACAAGGTAGTGGATATTACAGCATTAATCCTAGAGAAGTACACAGTTTGAGGTCAAGGTGCTGGGGCTGATTGTTGAGGTATTTCGAAGCCTTAAAGGCCACCAACATAGATGTGGAGGTGGGTGTTTTTTTATCTTCTGGATTTTGGAGTCAGGTGTTGAGTGAATCATGTTATTTAGCTGCCATTACTCCAGCCTCTGCTCCCTTCTGCAAGAATCTGATAGTGATATTTCTCTGTTTGCTTGTGGATGATTGATGGGCTGCTGATGCGCAGAAGAGTGGAGGTGGATGTGAGGAAGAGTCTGCATTGTTTTGCGAAATATGTGAGTTGCACAGAGTGTGCTGGGAGGTTATGTGTGCAATGTATAGTGTTACACAGGTGCATACACAAATACAAGGTGTTTGCACCTAATGACTGGCCCTTATGAAAGAAATCAAATTGATACAGAGTAGGAGTAATGTTTGTGTGCTCTTTGGCTTTATACTTTGGCAACAGCCGTACCTGTAGGTGCCAGTTTCCTGGACCCGCCACATTTGAATGCCTTTGAAGGGCCCCCGGGTGCCCACTGTCACGTTGACGTTGCTGTTCCTGTAGGAGTTGAAGCACTGAGTGGGAGTCGGGCCTTCGGGGCCCACGGCGCCGCAGGTATGAAAAATCCACTTTTTGCCTGCACATGAAGAAAAGAAACAAACACTTAGCACTTCATGGAGCACATAGCTGTTTAAGCACACGTGTTGCAGCCATGTGTGCACTTAAGTAAACTTAAAGATGATGGAGAGGCTGAAATCCAGGATCCACTCATTACACTTCTATTTGTCTCACATTCATTCCCCCTTGACATCCCCCACCGCTCCGCTTTCCCATTAATGAAACCAAAATATACAGATGAAGATAATTACAACATATTGGGAAGGCAAGCTCCTAACTGGAAGCTACTCATTTGAGATGCTACTATCATCATGTTCACAAGTGCAGCAGGGGACACAGTGACATGATCACAGGTGACAAACATTTCTCCTCATTTTCCGTGTAATCCCATGTGTCGGTGCTAATTGGAGTTCTTTTCACTGTAATTAGCACGAGATTAGTCTTGTCAGATGGACGTGGTTGGACTTAACGGCGCCGTGCTAAGTCCTGATTTAAGGCTTGTGAACACAGAGTAGCGAGGAAGACAGCAGGGAGTGATGCACCTCTTTCTCTCTCCCTCCCTCGGAGACTACTCGTCATTAATTTCGGACCGGGGCTGAAAATCAGACGCCAACTAAAGTTAAAGTCATTCCTGCAACAGAGCAACTCGCATGATGGCTTCCATAGCTTCTGAGCTGCTGCACAAAGCACAAAGGACAGGTACACGCAGGAAAGGGTAGCGATGGCATGAGACAAGTCTCAGGGGTGCAACTTAAGATTTTGATGCTTTCACCACAACACCTCTCACTGTTCCTATTGCCTGCTGTGTAGAGCCTGCGAGGGTTGAAGCCCAGGAACTGAGATCCCAGTGTTTTACAAGGATCTCACGCTAAATCCAAATAACTGCAGGAAGCTGGAATTTTTAGCGTGCGTGCAGAACTAAACGACAACTAAATGAGAATATACAGCGCTTTCTTATTAATGATCTACAGTTGAGTTATGGGGAGAAACTGCGCTTTCGCGGGAAAACAAGTAATGTGTTTTTGGAACGTAATCATTTTAAAGCCACGGAACTACATTAATCCTGAGTGCCACTTTCTGTCGCTGCCAGTCCAAATGATCACTGGTATTACTGCTGGATCCTGGAGCACTATATTTATCAGTCTGATCCTCATGATTGGTTCAAGACCGTCCAAGGGCATCCGTTCTGCCTGCAAACATCTCTTTTGAGTTTGGTAAAGTGTTATCCAGCAGAGACAATGTCACGCAGGCCGATACTTTCAAAAACACTTTAAATCACCACTATGGTAAGAGAACAATTTGGAGTTTAGCCTGTTCTTAGCAAATGCACTCCTACTGTAAAATAAAACACTGTTGCGGGTGACTGGAGTTCTGTCTGGCTTACATCCAGCAGGAGTAAATTGATCCCTCAAGTCAGTATTTTCAACACCCAACAAGGTAAAAAAAGAGTTAAGACTGCTGGAAATAAATCCATCACCGGAGCAGAAAAGCCTGCAAAGCCAAACAGTGCTTTACACGGAAATCTTACCGCAGTTAATGGGTTACTCCTCGATGGCAGCCAGGAGTGAAGAAGAAGAATTCTTGGCTATCGCATGTGAATGAGATCCTTATTATGTAAAGTGAGCTTGACATTTTGACATTAGCGCCGCTGGTGGTGAAGATAGCCAAGTCTTCTGTACTATTACCCGCTCCGATCACTCCCCCGGGTGTGCTTGGTTTCACCCTTCAACCCAGCTGATTGATCTTTTTGGTCCATCAACACGAGTGGGTTCTTTATGCACACACACGCCACCCAACTTGCGTAATGAGCCGTTCTGTGATAGGCACTTGGCAGAACAAACAAAGATTACAACGAGTGATTGTCTTCTCTAATAAGTGATGTGCACACTGGCCAGCCCCTCTGACCTGAATCACACACACCCGTATACATACACTGATTCACACTTACACGCACAAACATCCCTGGGGAGACTCTGACTCTGCCTGACTATTATATGAATCTGCTTTTCTGTGAACTTTGCCACCGGTGGTATGCCATCATCATAACCAACACTGTTCTCCATCAGAGAAAGGGGAAATGCTGCAGGCCACACTGCCATCAGTGAGGAATAACAGTCAGAGGAAGAGAGACACTCACAGTTTTGAAAAAAAGGTTGATTTTCAAAACTGTGAGTTGTGAGATATTCCAGCAGTCTTACCTCCTTTACATTGTTAAGACAAGACACCAGCAAACATGTGCATTCTCTATAAGGGACAATAGTCCTTGGGCCAATCAGTGACACGCATACAAACGTTTCAGCACCCAGCTAGGCCTCTGAATCATTTTTAAATCGGCAGAATGAAACAATGATGCTCTTTCAGTTTTTGTGAAAAAGTGAGCATCGCTTGTTACGAGAAGGCATGTTGTTTCAAGCTGCTATTTGGAAAAGGCTTAGATTCTCTAATCCTAATGTTTTTTCTTGACTCTAGCCATTGTTGGGCTAGCCTGGTTCCAGATCAGCCTTCCCTTTCCTCTGTTGGAGGAACATCTGAACCAGTCAGAACGTTCCAGGCAGCCGGTCTGGTCAGCCAGGCCACGTTCAGACTGACAGCAACCCTGCATGACGCAGCGCTCTCATTCACCTGAATAGATTCACTGCATTGGCCAATCAAATACATGCAAGCACAGATGCCTAGTGGATTACTTTCTGAACTGAACAGTGTATTTCTGCTGTTTATCTTCATGACAAAAGATACAATAACTGCTACCATAATAAGTGCATAAAATGTATTATACACTGCTGTACAGTGTTTTGGTGTCTGGAGCTGTCACTCACACTGAACGTCCTGGTAAGAGGGGTCATCTTCCTACAGGTATGCCAGACAAAAGTCTTTGGAGTTTACAGTGAAAATAATTCTCAGCTTGGGCTTCAGTCCTTTAACCAACATTTTGATTTAACATAATCTACATATTTCTACGAAACCAGACAAAAGACAAAAAGACAAAAGTTGAGTTAAGTGCTCCTAGCCACCGCTACGACAGTTTCTGTGTCGACTGGAAATGACGCAGACAGGACAAATAAATCAGTCATTACTGATCAGTGAGGGTAAAATAACCTTGAAAATTAAAGAAAATGAAAAGGCAATTCAATCTGGTTATCAGGTTATGATTTAGCCTCAGTTTGACACAATTTACTAAACTGCTATTTCCAACAATAACAGTGAAACAAACAGTGACTCAGCATCTTGTGCTCATGCTGCCTGCACCACTGCTTTTCATTCAAAGTATCAACGAATGCAATAAAAGCACAATGAACACATTTGGCATTAAATGTTTTCTGGATCTATTACACCTCTTCAAAATGCCATGTTCACTTTAAAAGACAGCTGCATGCACCCAGATCATACTGCAGGTTAAGAAAAACCCCTCTCTTAGCATGTAATCTCCTTATCCATTGGAAAGATGGATCAAGCCTGGTACGCCATGAATGGACCTGAATTTGTACTCCGAGCACAAAGCTTATGGAGCACAAGAGTCCAATTAATTACAAAAGCCTGTTTTGTGTGGCACTGCTCGTTATCAGTCTCATATCTGTCTTGGTGACTAATGCTCCCCCTCCGACACCCGAAGTAACATCAACTAGCGAACTGATTACCGCAGGCCAGTGTTTATGAGCAAGTGAAGAATGAAGCGCCGGCTCCTATCGCCACTCTGAAGCTAATTAGCGAGCACGTAATGGCTAAAACTCCTTTCTGCGCGGAGCGACATCTGCTGTCAGTTACTGTCAAGAGCCAATCGGATTGCTCCAATCACCATCCCTTCTGTCTTTGATTTGATGCCAGTTTTCATCTACTCCACAGACCTTTTTTGGGGGATTTGCTGTTGCCTGTTGTTGTACAAGCGGCAGTGGAACACCTTGATATGAAAATGTGCTGTCTGTTCAAAGAAGCTGCTACATCCTGTACATCCTGCTACACTTACTGATGTAGGCACACCTTTCCATTACCTTACATCGTGTAAAGTTGGTTTTTTTTTTGGTCTTAAAAGAACCTGAAAACACTAATATTAGTCAATCACACACTCACCCAAAAACATGCATACTCTCTGATATGGTGAATGGCCAGAGAAGAATAAGCCAGGGCCCGTTTTGAGGAGAAGTAATCAAAGAGAGAAAGGGAAGCTAGGTTGACTTTTTCCAATCCCCCCCAAAGCAACCGATGAGTCAGCAGTTAGAGGCAGGTGCCACGCAGTAGGGCAGGGGTGAAAAATGAAAGTGACTGCTGCCAGAGTAGTGGGGAATCAATGGAGGTCAGGGGAAAGAACATGAAGACAGAAAAGAATGAATGAGAAATCAGGGTGAAGGAAACCAACAAACAAAGAAAAGAGCAGGAGGAGAAAGTGGGACAACAGACTGAGATCTGGGCTGAGAGAAAGACATGGTGGCGGGGTGGGAGGGCAGTAATGTAAACTAACAGGCAGTCAATAACAGCTTGTAAATGGGGAAGATGGGAGACAAACGGAGAAACAAAAGGGAATGAAATGTGCTAGGCCCCGATATGGTGAAAGGAAAGATGAAGGGGAGAGTGAGAGGAGACAAGAGACGCTGACGTTTGCTGGGGTTAATCATTGAGCGTGTCGGGGGAAGGGTAGAGCCTTGTTGGAGTGACAGGCCTGCTGAGCGAAAACCCTCATCAGGCTTGCCGTCCTGCCTTGCAGACGTCAAAGCATCAGCTCCTGAACGGGAGAAGGGAGACGCCTGGCGAATGTTAACCACTCAAGGCTGTCTTTGAAATGGCCATGGTAGAACTGCAAGTTCACCCCCCCTCCCGCCCCCAACCCCCGAGTTAATATCTATGATAATCACAAGGGCGAGAGCAGTCTGATCTTTCTCTGAGAAGATTTAAGTCTGCTGGCTTTATTGTAACCATGCTGAGTATTACCTGTGTAAGCACATTAAAATAGCCTTTTTGATGCTGCCCTTGCAGCTAAATCCTGGTAGCAAACTCCCCTACATGAAATACCTTTTATATAACATTGTAGAGCTAATGTATCTTCAAATGCCATGTTTCCTGCTCAACAGAAAAGATTTTCTTGATCGCCTGAGTGGCCTTTGTTTGCTGGCCATCGCACGCCTGTGGCTCCAGTTCAATGCATAATCCTGTAACATTATCAAATCTGATCTCGTACTGTCCCTGACTGACCCTAGAGAGACAAACGGGCCTCTCTGTGTCCTAGACTAAAGAGTGGCCTCATCACAGACATTCAATCAGACAAGTCACTGCACAAAAATAACCAGAAATGAGCTCATTAGGGCCATGACACACTAACTTGACGTATTGTCCACGTTGGTTGAGCCGTGTTGTCATTGGCTGAACATCCCCCCTAGTTTTTGTGACGTGTCAGGCACAGTTTGACCTAGTTGGTTATCAGTGGCTGTATGTTAAATGGGCGGTGCAGGCAGGCAGTCAGTCTGTCTGGTTGTTCAGGCTTGTTTAGCATTGCACTCCTATAACATTGTCAGACCCATGATGGACAGTTAAAAAAAAAGGATCAAAAACCACATAGCAGAAGCAGAGATATATTTTTAATTCAACGCATTCTTCCTCCTTGTCACACCTGGTGCCTACAATACCCACAATGCAATCCGCTGACAGAGAATCTGTCCTAGCCTCACTCTGAGAATAAGGTGTGTCATGCTAGTAGCAGATAAAATAGCCTTGAGCTGCTACCCTCAAGCAGCGATGAGCAGTACTACAGAGGTCTGGTAAGCTGATTTCTTTCTAACTCCACACTCCTGAGATGTTTTTCACTTTCAAACTTGTAGTCTTCAGCCCCCAACCGACTCTGACTCAAGTGACACCAGTTGAGGACATTTATCAGACTCCAACGCAGCTCCGATTGGAGCAACAAAAGGTTTTGCACCTGACCTGTAAACAGACTTTGATGTTCCCCTCTAATCAATCATCAATTTCTCCCATTTAGTGCCAATTCCTCTTCATTATCACCTCTGCCTTTCCGTCTTCTATAAGGAAAATAACACAGGCTAACAGTAATGATAATTGTCTTGGGAGCATATAATGAGATTTAAAAACAGCTGGCATACAAATGGTCAATTAGTTTATTTTTTTGTATTTTAGCGTTATGTTCTTTGGATAATAACACATCGACAACTGACCAATTCTTTGTTAGGCTCAGAATTTATATTGGCTGTGGTGTTTGTAGGTTATCAGTGGGTCCTGATGGGTGAGTGTGATTTTTCTAACCAGTTTCAAATGGAAGGCGAGCCTCTGTACTCTACAACATTGATTTGCTGGGCTTTAACAGCTCATGAATGTCTTAAAAGCCCTTTATGCCGCCTGGGAGAGAAAACAAGATATAGATGAACGCAATTACTATCCTGGAGTGTGGGAACACTGCCCAGACCAAATATCTGTTAGGACAGTCCTTAAAGTCACAGAAACTGAGACAACGTTCACATTCGTTCAACTTTTGTATGTGCTACGTCACTGCATGCTTAGCTGCGGGGTGCCTCTCAGAAAAGATTTACTGTGTGAAGATGATAGCGGCTGATGTCCAGTCTATCTCTGGCACTTGAAATTTGCAGGTTTGATATGAAACTAACTCTAACTTATGGCTTCAAATGTAAAAATTGAATCTGTGCTTGTCTTTACCCCTTTGAAGCGGGAAAGTGAGCGAGCGCTAGGTGGAAATGTCAAGTCTGCATAAGTGGCTCCATTGACATTCTCAGGAGATAAATTGCAGGATTTTACACTTCAAAACTGCCCATCCTGCTCCATTTAATGTCAAAGGAGATCTCTGCGGCACTCACGCAGATGTGGGCGCGGTGCAGGCCAGTAGGGGGCACACTTACTTTGTTGCAGGCCCTGCGCCGTGTAGTGTAAAGTGATTGTGAATCATCAACGCATGCAAGCATGCGTGCGTGTGTGAGTAGGATGCGTGAGCAAAGGAGACTGCAGGAAAGACAAAGAGAGACAGAAGGTGAAGCAGACTCACAGAGCACCACAGCGTGGAGAATATTCTCCTCCATTCACCTGGGCATCACTCACACTTACTGTAATCTGTGGTGGGGAAGTTCATCAAAGGGCTTCCGATGGATGGCGGCGTAGTCTTGATGGTTGGTCTAAATGGCACCCTGGTTGTGCTGCTGATCACTGGTGGAAACTCGCCGTTGGCTGAAATGAAATATAATGCATTCATTGAATAGGCTGTACTATCTCTGCTTCATGTGCAGAAATGAAACCCTGCTGCTGTTACACTGAAGCACTAGAAGAACTAAGCACAGCAGCTGCAGACAAATGTGGAACCACCAGCAGGGGTCATTCTTTCATTTGTACCACCAATAGCTATAGAGAGGGAGTAGAATACATAACATCCAGCTCCTCTCCATCTCTCCCCGTTCCTACAGTAGATGGGTAAGCACAGTCAGTCAGAGTGTTTTGTAGCAGCCTACCAAGCCTCCAGCCTCACTGCTTTTCCACGACTGAGATCACAAGCTCGATGGTACCTTGATCTCTTCCCCCTCAAATTCTCACCCAGAATAAAGTCTTCCAGGCAAATGGCTGGCTGATTGGCTATTACGGCTCAAGATAGAGGAACTTCATTTTTTAGAAAGATAGCTTAAGTAGGGGAGACTCATGCTGGCCTGGAAAAAACAACACTCAGTAGAGGTGGAGTACCAGGAATTCCCATGGTTGCTTGACGGACTCACTGAACAGATCTTGGATTGGGTCCATGCACTGCAATCAGCGGTACAACAGATTGGCTGGAATGATGTTAAAAAAAATAAAAATCTGCTGCCACATGTAATCAGGGACTGCAGAGGCTACAGGAACAATCAATGCAACCCTGTCAGCCGAACATAACAAAATGCTTTTCCAGTATTTACTAGAGAAGGGGATGAAGTGACAAAATCAATATCCATCAACACCCTAAAGAACAAAATACATTCAAACCTTAAATTAAAATTATTTGATAGTCACCGAAGACATTGAGGAGCAAGTGTCATTTCCTTCCAACTTGTTTGGCACTTTATTATTTTAAGAACCCAGATGCAATGTTCACTTTAGCTGCTTAGTGTCTATGACTCTGATTCCAAAACAGCTCGCTTCTTTGATGCAGTTTATTCTGCAGAATAAAAACCCTCTGTGGTTCTGTTGCTAGATGACCCTTGTTGGTTGCCGTGAAAGCAGAAGACTCGTGTACAGCTGAGATTGTTTCAAAGAAGTCAGATAATGAGGCTGCAGAGCTGATCATGCAATGATGACACCAAACAGGGGCATGGGTTCAGATCTTGACCCGCTGCTACTCTGCTGGTCCTGCCTCTCAGTTAAGACTTTTACAACAAAGCTGGATGCAGCTTATGCCACCCAACCAGGCTACACTGCACTAGAAATCATCGCTGTCCCATGTGCTCAGTGTAGATACTTGAGGCATGCAAACAATGTATGTAAATAATACTCTATGTGTATATGACCCACATATTAAGTTCTATTTCTGTTCTGCAACAGGCAGTGGGTGGCTGATCTTCTGCATAATAACGGAGGTTATTAACACCTGTGATTTAAACCACACAGGTTTAAATCCATCTCAATTCTAAACTGCAGTTAAGATGATGGCAAAACAACATACAGCGTAAAAGGTTTACACCGCGGCTGCCTGATATTCTCCACAGGGTTTCCCTGGATGGCAAACAGTGGCAAAGGATGATTTAAAGGTTTCGTGAGAGTGTTTCTTTTCACTTGCTGAGATCCTCGACGCCGCAAGTACTCAAGGAGTAAAAAGCTGCAGCTCCAGATAACACCAACCCATTGATGAGCAGGTGGTGTTTGCAAACCTTGGAAAAGAGTCGCGCGAGCTGAATATCAAGAACAAGTCCAAACTGCAAGTTTCCTAATTGTGATGAGCCAATGAGTTGCCCACATAGTGTCAGTTGCCTCCGTGGTGGAAACAAATCACACCTGCTTTCCCTGCAATTCTTCAAGGGGCATGAGGAGACAGGAACAAGACTTTTCGTCTTTATCTCTATAATCATTTTACCGCAAAGAATGGTAAATGGACTCTTTCTTATATAGCGCTTTTCAACCGGAACGGTTCCCAAAGCGCTGTAACAGTAATCTAAGTTTGAACAGTAGTCTAATTGGATGAACACGGGTCACGTCGAGTGGATGCGGACGCCTGCTGCTGCTACTGTCGTTATTAGTGTAGCTGTTGTTATTAGTATAGCTGCTGTTGCAATTAACATTGTAGCTGCCATTGCTTTACATTTTCTGTATGTGGAGTTGTACTTT
>JAVQJF010072928.1:0-37822 GCA_036023855.1 Gadopsis marmoratus
GCGTGCGTGCGTGCGTGCGTGCGTGCGTGTGTGTGTGTGAGAAAGAGAGAGAGAGAGACTGTTGCACTTGCGGTAGTTAAAAGGAGATTTTCCATGTTGAGAACAAAGCGGTACAGTGGCCGAGAGAACGGCAGCCAGCACTCCTGACGCATTAAGTGGCTCTGTGTGTGTGTGTGTGTGTGTTAAACACTCCTGGGGGAATTAGGCCCTAATGAAAGACAGACAGACTAAAGTCCCAGTCAGACTGTGAAGTAGCAGGACAACGTGCTAATGACTATTGTCACAGATTTTTTTAAACACGTGCACTGCACTGAAGGAAAAATAAGAAGCAACTGTTCTTTTGTAAAAAATCCTGATAAAATTGTGAGGGGAAAAACCCACAAGTCTCAGCTCACAATCTGATAGCTAAAAGCACTTTGGAGGGGTTGGATGGTCGAGTGGTTAGCAATGATGCATGTGACACCAGTGGTGCTGAGTTTAAACCCCACATCAGTGAAATTGCTTTTCCACAACCAAAAGCGTTCCATGAAGAAAGTTGTTGCTCAGACAACCGAATGTCCAAGCATGACAGAAATCCCCATCCTAACGCTGACAAATAGTGAGCTTAAAATTACAAGGTTGGAGCTGTTTCTGTGGAGTATTGAGAAACAACATTTTGACATCCCAGCTGGCAAAACTTTTATATAGTGAAATCTATCTTTATAACTCAACAAGGCCGACGCTCCAGTTGTACTTTCAAAGCAAAACGCTATCAAAACACTCACACAATTATACATTTTGTTTCCATAACAGGGCCTAAAGCAAACACACATATTCTATCTTAGCGGATATTAGCACTCATGTAACCCTTATTTTCAAAATGTGGCTGAATGGGAGAGTTTGACTGATCCTTACTGAAGCATCACAGTTAGTTCACATTAAAGTTAAAATTAACTTTCACACTCGAACTGAAGTTAGTTATTAAATCAGAAAAGGAGGCACATTTTAGGCAACTGTAGGTTGTATTATATTCATCAGTGAATCCCCCCAGACAACAGTGAACTATCAGTGGACACCTGCAAAGTACAATTCAGGGTAATTGTGTATTTGACAGCAGAGCTTCTCATAACAATGTCCACAGCAGAAATTAAACACATTTATCCAAGTCAGGAGGAACTCAAGAAGTAAATGGGTTTCATTTATTCTGGAGCTGATTCTGTTAAAAGGATCTGATAATTAAAATATTCTGAAAAAGGTGCAGGAAAAATCAACCTGCAGCCTGAAGAGGTGTTGATAATGATACTGATAACTGATAACTAACATTTGCTGTGTGTGATTGTTACAATGGGGATACCCACATGTCCTGGGTTCATTTGGAGCTTTGTGTGCACAGCCTCTGGGATGAAATTGCACCCATAAACAGTGGTGGAAGTATGTTAGGATGAGAAGTAAGGTTAGCAGCAGACCCTGTATAAATGACAGTAACAATGGCAGAGAGCTTTGAAGGAACCTTGTTGCCACTGCTGCTTTTTCTGCCATGAGCCTAACATAAACAATATAAATGTTGCCATGCTCAGCACAAACGTACATGGTAAAAAAACATAATTGCATTTTATAATATTGGGAAGACCCAGTTTTGTTGAAAACGTACGGAAGATAATAATTTCTGATTATTAACACTGTGGCTTTCTTACCTTCTTCATCCAGGTATTTGATCTTCCTCAACATCACTTTGTTTTATTGCAGGAACCCAAATTAAACACTAAAGCAAAGCTGCAAAGAAACAATAATCAGGGAGATGATTCATAAAACATTCACTTGTGAAAAAGTTGAAATAATGTCTCTTTGTAAAACATCATCAGATGAGTTCATGCAGGTGTGTGTGCGGTTGTATGTGTGTGTATATGTTTCCTGATTGTGGGTGGGCCCATTAGCCCACAACCTCTCATAGCTTATGGGTCAGTGGTTTAGGAAAAAATTTTCTGAACCACACACACACACACACAGACTAACCACAACACACATAACCACACCATTGTGCCAAACTATATATACAGACACATGCACACACGCACACACACACTGAAAAAACACCCCGATCGTGTGACACACATCATAACAAACATTGCTCACATAAACCAAACACCCTGTGTGAGTGCACATGTGTGTCTGTGTGTGAGCATGTGTGTGTGTGTGTGCATGGTATGAGTCTTGCTTTATTGAAGTTTTATGATGAAACATGAAGACTGACCCTAACTCAAACCATATGACGGCCCCAGTGTTTGATCTCCGCAAGCTCTCTGAGTCACAGAGGCGCTTACGGTGTGTGTGGTCACACTTGACTTTACACATGTGATGGGTTAATGGTTAACATACACACACAGACAGACACACAATCACACACACACACACAAAACAGAAGGACAGAGAAATGCGAGGGAAGTGTTTGAGCAAAGTACTATACAACTACCAATCCAAGGACATTAGCCTGCAGTTCATAACATGGAAACATGGGTTCACTCAAGAGATCCTAGTGTTGTTTGTATATACGGTATTTTAGCCCATTTAGAAAATGCGTACAGTATACTTTACAGTAATTTCACTGCACTATAAAAACTCCCTATACTTTGCATTATCATAACATGGAAGTACACTTCCTAAAAACACAGATTGATCAAGTCTGGTGCAAATTGAAGAGCAGTTCAGAAGTTTTCATTCAACATTTAAGAATTGACTGCAAAAAAGTGTTTGTGAGCCCCGATGTTGCAAAATCAACACCCGACGACAACATTAACATGAAACAAATATGGAATTTTACATAAACCTGTGAATAATGTGATGTGTAATTACATCCCATTTCATATAAATGTATACATAGAAAATGTTTTTACATATGAATTAATAATTTGATGACTGGATATACAGTATGAGAAGAATAATCCATGTGAACCACCTGTGAAGCACCTGTGCAAGTCTTAGCTTCACACCTTCAACACTGACAAGTGGAACATCAATCGAATAGTAAAAGGTAAGTACGTTTTTAATAGTGATACCGTTTGTTCAAATCTTTCTGAAAATGGCGAACATACTCAGACTAGAGACATGTGATGTCCTTAACAAAACACGTGCATTTGAAGATGGCTGTTTGTGTTTAGTCGTGAGAATGTCTGTCTTGTAAACTCTTTACTTTGCACATGTGCTCCAATGTGGTCAATCTTCTTTTTTCTTCTGTTTGCTTTGAGTGTTTCCAATATTAAGAAAAAAAGTACGGCCATTGCTACTACTGACACTCATATATATCACATCCTCCTGAAGAAAAGATTGACATTGTGAGAAATATCCTTACTTGCTTTCTCCCTGAGAGTGAGATAAAAACTCTCATGTCTCTTTTTAAGTATAAAGCTGGATTCATACATGCTAAGCCTAGCTTAGCATAAGGACTGGAAGTGGTGGGAAACAGCATGTGGAAAAAAAGCACCTGCAAAAATATATATTACATTTGTTTAATTTGTATATACATAGAAATAATTTTAATTGTAATTACAGTAACACAAAGACATGAGTGGTCTCTATCATCTCATCTGGAAAGCAAATAAGGGTAAATGTTGAACCATTCCCTTTAGAGCTCCTTTCACACTGTTTTTATATGTTCCTCCTTCACCTTATTTTCTCTTCCCACCACTCAGGCTTTCCATTTTTTTTTTTGCTTTCTGTCTTTTGCTTTCCCCCATTCACCTTTTTTGCTAGAATTCATACTCACATCATACTTGCCTGCCCTTCTTCACTTTTTTCTTTTTCTCTCCTTTACAATCTGCCTGGCATGCCTCTTCTTGCAGCTTTTCCATTCCTGTTTTTCCTGCTCTCCTCCTGAGATATCTCAGTCTCTCCTTCCCTCTCCGCTCCCTCTCATGTTTTCTCAGCAGTGCTTCTCTTTTGCTATCTCTGCTGATAGCCTTTTCTCAGGGGAAATCTCACAGAAGAGCAGTACAAAGCTGTAAACCCCCCGTGACTCTGTCTCTGTTTCCTATCACATCCATACAGGATTCACCGAACACACTGTACACAGCCATGCAAACACGCAATAACGCAAAGACACAGACAACACACACACAGCAGCGTGTTAATGTGTGTGTGTAATAGAGCGAAACAGAGAGATCACATCTATCTGTTTGTATTTATTCCATGTTGACTCTGAGCAACACTGTAATGATGCTTGTCATGTTCCGTTGGGAAAAATGAGCTTACTCACACACTCACACGCTCACACACACTCAGGCTTACACAGAGTCAAAACCACACACAGAGATATTGAAACATGAACTCGGAGACACAAAAAAAGATATAGGAAATTGGATAACCAAACCAACACCAATGCTGAATCCAACAAACATACCCACAGATATGTATCTTTGTTCAAGTCCTGAATTAAATCCAGTGACTTCAAACAGCATGCAGGTAAACCCCTTTACTGTAAAGCAGATGAGGTGAGATTCATTTCCTGTTTCTGAGTTGAATTTCTACTCTTGACAATGATGCTCTCAAAAATATTAATAACAAGTTAACACTTTTTGATTTTTGTGGATTTTCCGTTCATATTCTGGTCTTTAAAGCCAATTTGTGTAGATTGGCTTTAAAAGCTTCCTCAAGAACACACACAAGCATATCTAAAAATAGCAAAAATTCAAGGAGATTACTGTATTGTTACAGTTTTTTGCGATTGCTTACACACTTGTTGCAGAATTTGGCTCATCGGCAAACAAATTGCAAATCAGAAAATATGTTTGTACTTTTGGTGCCTTTGTTTAAGGTGTGGTTACAAAAGTTAAAGGTTTCAATGCTTTTGTCTAAACATTCACTTTCAGTGTGCAAGCAATAGGCAAAAACTGTAATGTTGAGATCATAGCAGACAAAGCAGTAGCAGTGCACATTGTGGATTAGTTTCTCTTCTGTTGCTGCTGTTAGTTCTACTTGAGTCTACTGCTGCTGACCTTCATTCATATCCTGATATACTGCCCCTAACTGGTCATGAGCTTAATTGCATCTGGCGTAGTATTCATTTCTGAGGAGGTGCACAACCAGTGTTCAGAAGGAACACGAGCTAGCCAAGCAAGTATAACTTTTTTGTATTTTATAGATTACGTGTTGCATTTATGTCCATGTCCCCGATCACAGAGTGACTATTTAATACTACCTCAGAAGAGTGCCAAAAACAGGCATTTTCAAATTCTTCAACAAATTTTCCATTTCAATTATAAAAATCTCCAAATAACAACAACAAATACCTGTCTTTTTATTGACAGATGGCCTTTACTAGCATAGGTTTTTGTTTGCAGCATTTGTTTTATTCAAATGCAACACACTGGAATTTTATTATTCCAAATGGCACTCTCTATGTGCCACTTAGCCATCTTTCCAACTCCTATTTTTATTCTAGTATTAAAACCTAAAATTGGTGAGGATGCAGGCTTTCTGTAGCTATATGGCCAGTTATCTTATGTATTGGTTTTCATGTTTTAACACATAAGCAACTCAAAACTGCTCTGAACACAGATGGAAGCATCTCATTTGTAACTATGCCTATTTGCCAGTGGTGCAAGTGTGTGTGTGTGTGTGTGTGTGTGTGTGTGTGTGTGTGTGTGTGAACATGAGTGTGCGTGGTTTGTGTGCCTAGCCCTGGGCTGATGAGGGGAGGCATGTGGTGGCCATTTAGAAGGATTAGAACTGTCAGAGACATCAAGCACGACTAATTATTCTGTTAGCACACTACACTGCAGGGATGGAGGGATAGAGAGAGTGTGTGTGTGTGTGTGTGTGTGTGTGTGTGTGTGTTAGTAAAGAGAGCTGCAGGCAGGGAAAGATGGAGGGAAAATAAAGCTAGAAAAAGATAAAGAGAGAGATGGGAGAGATGGAAGACAGATGGAAATGAATCAAGCCAGACAAAAGAAAGGGAGAAAGAGAGGAGAACTGAGAGCTACTGTTAATACCCAGAGAGAATACGCTTTCTGTATGAAAGATGGATTGATAGGAGCAGAGAGAAGGGCAGATTTGGAGGTTTATTAGTCAAAAGCCCTGTGGGGAAATCTGGGGAATGTATAGAGGCAGGAAAAGAAAGACAACAGAGAAGGCGAGGGAAAAAAATGAGAAAAGGTCGACGTAAGGGAGGAAAGAGTAAGAAGGAGATGTTAAAACTGAGGGATGAGAGAGACAGAGGGAAGAGGGGTGACCTACCTCATGCCTTCATGGATGACTGCATTTGTAGCCAAACATCCCAACATGCACTGCTCTGCCACTTGGGGCAAAATCAGCCTGCAGCACCCAATCAGCCGTGGCCTTTTACCACCTCGCCGCGGGGCAGAGTGTGCGTGAGCTGAGTAAGTGAGAGTATTTGTGTTTGTGTGTGTTTGCATGTGTGTGAGTTCAAGCGTGAGTGCGCACCCACATCTGTTTGTGTGTGTGGGATATAGACCTCCTCACCACACTGCCTCTCTGATTTATCTTCAAACAGACAGCTCACCCATCTCCTTTCCCACACCTTCGACTCTCTCCTCCTTTCTCCATCCATCCCTCCCCTCACTCGACGGTCTCTCTGATGCACACCACCAATCTATCCATCTTCCAAATACCTTCCCTCTCTCAAACTAACACTCCCTTCCATAAATTCATCTCTCCCTCCACCCATTTTACTCCTCCAGCCATCTCTCCCTGTTTCCATATATTCATCCCTCCATCTGCATTTACTTCCCGCTGGGTAGACAATTTCCTGAATCCCACTGAAGTGGAAAGATTTCAGATTTAATACATCCCCCACTCATGTGACATGCTCAGGCTTCAGAGGAAGGGGTGAGGGGTTCAAAGGAGGAGAGAAATAGAGAAAGAGCATAAGGTGTGAGGAAAGTTTTGGATTTAAACCTGAGGTATAGCCTTACATTAATCAAACACATACAGTCTTTATCCTAAAAGCATTTTCTCTGGTAACATACAAAGCTAATCATACTCTTTAACAAGACTACTACTACTAAATGCTAACAAATCTTGGTTTGGTGTGTTAGCATGCTAAAATGTGCTAATTAACACTAAACATAAAGTGCAGCTGATGGGAATGTCATTAATTATTAGTAAACCAAAGTATTGGACAAATTAGTCCAAGGATTAGGATTAATTCTCTGGGGACCATGAATGTCTGTCATTTCATGTCATGATCAGCTAAATAAGCAGCAGCTTTGATGTTTACATTTGTCTCAAATGTGAAACATGTCACGGTTGCTCCTATGACTCTCAATCTTTAAGCTGGAAGCTGAAATGAGTGGAATTTAATTTGTAGGGCTATTTCATTCCAGTTTCACATGGATTTAAAACTACCTCAAGGTAAAAACATTAATTATCATATGGAAGTGTAACGGTTGACTATTATCTACCAGTCAAGTAAGTTTGTATTGGAGTAAAAAAACAGCTGAACACTACAGTACCACACCATACATGTTGAGTGACGTCCTTTAGCATCTCCAGATTTATCCATTTTATTGGCTTTGGAGTCATGAAGTTAATTTAAGCAATGCATTATTGTTAGTAGCCTACAGACAGATTCATTCAGTCACAGAGGGAGGGAGAAATTACAATTTGGATGAGGCTGAGAGTGAAATGCATTTTATATTTTACTTTCCATTTTATTATGATCTTCAAGTTAAGCATTTCCTGAAAATGTCTGCTGGACATCTCAGTCTAGGATTAAGATCCATCCTTTGGGGACCATGACTGTCTGTGCAAAATGTTGTGCCAATCCATCTATGTTAAGGTATTTTACAGGTTAATTGACCTTTGAGCTACTAGTGTCTCTAGAGGAAAAGTCAAGTGATCACTGAAGTCAAACAGTCAAAGAGTCCATCTTCTGGGGACGATGAATGTCTGAGGAAAATTTACCAATCCCAAAACAGTCCAATAGTTGTTGAGATATTTCCATCTGGACCAAATTGCTTGACCAACCAACCATCCCTAGAGCCACTAGCTTGGCTAAAGATCTGAAAGCTAAGCAGCCAAACTGGGTTTCTTCCTCTGGAGCTATACTGTAGCCTATAAAACACTTTACACAACTTTTCACATATGACGTAGTACTGCCCAAGACATGTCAACAGACTTAGATGTGAAAAATCAGTGCAGTTACCCTTGAAGCCGCCTTTTATGGGTGTTTTCATTTTAAAACCTGCTTGAAAGTCAACTCGAAACATTAAACAGTCAGCTGCAGACTGCATTTATTTTCAACCAACTCATGAGGATGACTTTAGCATAATTAGCTAGCTAGATACAGCTGCCAACAAAATGTCACTTCTGCTGACAAAATCACCGGCTAGAAATTAGAAGCCTGTTTATGTCTAGACCTGTCAGAACTCAAGGACCCATAGTTTTTGAAAAATACACAAAAAATGTCCCTATATAGAACAAAGCAGAGGAGACGGAGCAGTAAGGAGGTTATAACTGAGTGATCCCCAGTGTGTTAAGTTAGAAAGCTGCTGTCACTTTCTCCTGTTTGTTTTCCCCTCAGCAGAGTCTGACAGAGAGGCAGTCACATCACATCACATCACTTATGCTCCTCTCTTGCTTGTCCATTTGTATTTACGTTTGTGACTCTGTTGATGGATGTACAGTGTACGGCCCACACACTCGTTAACACCCCCACCCCGCCCTGCACCCACACGCACGGAGTAGTCATGTGTCTTGCCTCTGAGGGATGGTTGTCAAGGTGATGTATAATGGTCTGATCAACCTCACCATCATCACTGTGGAGACCCTGAAGAAAATCAGCCTCAGCCAATCACAGCATCTCACTTTGTGCTGTAATGCGGTGAAAATCTTTGTCCTGTGTGTTTTTAAGTATGTGCTGTTGTAGGCAGGTCCTAATCACTTAGCCACCAGCTGCTCCACAATCATTAAATTACACTAAAACCATAAACTGCTTTGAAAGTGTCAGTATCACCTGGCAACAGCTGATATTTAATTGGTCATTTCTATCAGCCGTGTGAGACATGAGACAAACTTAACATTTAAAGTGTAATTCCCTGTTTTTTCACGTGATATTCAGATGGCCTCCATGCTACTAAAACTGCTAACTGCCAGACAAACATCCACAAAAGTAATGCAAAAGGACAGCAGACAGATTTTGCTTCATGGTCAGTTCACGCTAAATAAGGTTTTGCAGGAACTTTGATGTATAGATTTTGTCCAAAATGTGAAACATGTCACAGTTGCTCATATGACTCTCATTCTTTAAGCATGCCGGGGGCTGAAATGAGTGGAATTCAATTTGTAGGGCTATTACCAGTAGAGAGTAGAACGCAGAGCCATTCATTCCAGTTTCACATGGATTTAAAACTACCTCAAGGTAAAAACATTAACTATCATATGGAAGTTTAACAGTTGAGTATTATCTGGAAATAAAGACTGCAAAATACCAGTCAAACTCTGCAGTTATAATTTCGTGTTGGAGTAAAAAATGGATGAAAATTAACACGCCATAATTGTTAGGTGACGTCCTTTAGTATCTCCAATTTTATCCATTTTATTGGCTTTAGAGTTTGAAGCAATGTAATAGTAGCCTACAGACAGATTCATTCAGTCCCAGAGGAGGACAGAAATTGTGATTTGGATGAGGTTGACAGTGAAATGCATTTTATATTTTACTTTGCATTTTATCAAGTAAAGCTTTTCCGGAAAAATCTGCCGGACATCTCAGTCTGTTTTTATATAGATATAGCAGATTGTAGCACATGTTTACATATAGGGAGTCTGCGTTTGCTGTTTTTATAAAAGGCTTAATATCAGCATATGAGAGTTTTATATGTTTGATTTGTTAAATGTACACACACAGTATGGATACAATACCTTACCGTGTGTTTGCTTGGTTTCCTTTTGTTTTCTGTTGCCTGTTGAGTTGATTCACTTCTGCAACAATGTAAGATCTGAATGTGAGGCAGACAGAACATTAAATCCAATATTTTTCTCACTAAAATAAGCATGGGACTCATCGCAAAATGATCACTCCCTCTGATTTTTGATCTCCGCCAGCCCCGCTCAGAGGACACCAGTGCAGAGCAGAGTTTATAGGCTGGTGGCTTCTGCACTCCGCTGGTGAGAAAAGGGAATAATACTACAAGTGGATGGCAAGTATTTTTGTGTATGTATACCTAGAGTAAGGATTTTTAAGGAGTAAGGAGTAATGTCCTTTATCTACGTTTATGCAAAAGAAATGTGACAAAGATAAATTGTCATTCTTTATTCTGACCCCTCTCTTTCATGTGATTCATCAATTCTGCATCTATCTTATTTATCTCCCCGAACTGCTCTCTCTGTCACATACTGAGTGGAATTATTATATATAAATTATAACAAGGCCACCCAATAAGTGGTTATTTTAGTCATAGAGAGAGGGAGAAAGAGATGAGTAACACTTATAGTGAGCGAGATAACAGTAGACAAGTGAAAAGGAAAGCAAGAAAATGACTGCCTTCTCAACTTCCTCAATGAAGGTTATTTATTTGAAAAAAAGACAGAGAAGAGAGCTAAAAGAGGGAAGGATAAGAAAGGAAATCAAATAGAAAGAGTGAGATGATAGACAATTAAACTCAAATTATGGGAGCATGCCAAGAACATTAGCTACCAAAGCTGATAATTAATCATCATTGTGCGGCTTGTCAGCGGGTAATATTCACATCTGTAATTGGGACAAATTGGTAACCAGTGGGGCATTTAAACAGTGTGTGTGTGCTTTTATATTCTCATTAATGTAGAGAGGGTAAAATGGAAGTGAATCAAGGATAAACGATCCTCTGCTCTTCCGTCCAACTAAACATCAATAACAGCTGATACCATTTTACTAATTAGCACCTCCTTAACCAGAAAGAAGAAAATAATCTGTGAGATGAGTAGCTGTGTGTGTCACAGCTAAAATCATTTTATACTATGTAACTTATATGCATATTGAGCTGAATCTGGAAACATTTCCTGCTGAGAGTCACATGTTTACAGCTGTTTAAATGCTATATAGAAAATTATTTTTGTGGTATAAATTTATGCTATAGTCGCTGCATGATATTTGTATTGTAATCTTCTCAATCTTTGATCTGACCAGTATACAGTCTGTCTATGGATAGCCTGAATAACAGTACGCTTACTGATAGATACACATAAAATATAAGAATTAATGGTTAATGTGAACATGCTTAGATAAAATGTAGGACTTCTTTATTTAACAGTCTGCAGGTTACATTGTGTATGTTATATAGTACTCCATGTGACCCAGTGTAATATTCATCGTCTAGCTCTTTATGTCATGCTCTTACAACATCATATGGTAATGAACAGATTGTCACTGGAAAGAGATTATGAAATATTGACTTTATGCCTACGGAGCCAGCTGAAATACAGTTGTACATTAGCTGATGCCTATTCGCAGAATAATTCAACGCATGGATAAAAATGCACAAATAAAAAAATATTGATAGAGTATTTCCTTGTTTTAGAGAAAATTACTTTAGAGGAAAACTATGTTTTATAAGATTCATAATTTCATTTTGTTCATGAATATACAAGTAAATCTGTCCAAACAGATTTCGAAATTTTAAAGCCACTGAATTTCTAGCGCTGAATTGTTTTGCGTTGAAATTATGTATCTGAATCTTTTGCCTCTGAATTCAACTCTTCACATTTTCAATAACTCATTTTCACTTTTATTTTTCAATGCTATAAATTACTTGCCACAGTCATGTCTTAGAGCAGGTTCAGATGTATGAAGATGATAGTTATATATGTATCTTGTAAAACTATTCTGTTTCCACACAGCTGTCATATAATTTACAGTCCATAGCAAAATGGTCTGAAAGTTTTCTAATATTGTATGAGGTTCAGTAAGACTATTCCCATCTTTATAAGATTATTATTCAACAAAGTAGTTATTTTTGAATGTGTATTGCAGATGCGTGAATGCATGATCATCCAAAGTGCCTCAGACAAGAGAAGGAGAGAGAAGTTCAAAGATGGTTAAAAACAAAGTCTGCAGGACAATTCATTGCCCTGCACAAAACCTGCATACCGGTAATTTCTACAAGACTCCATCAGAGCTGAAACATATTCCAGAAGGACTTTTTTGTAACAGGACAGATCAGAGATCACGGCCAAAGAATCAATTCTTGCAGGTTACACGTCTGCTGAGTGTGGAACCTGTTACTATACTTTAAGGCATTAGCAATATGAAAATTGTTTCCATCAATGATTTCATTAAGATGTAATTAATTTTGCAGCAGAGAGTGGGTAAATAGCAGCTGTGAGAGCTGTCAGCTGGTTATTGAGAGCTACTTTTGATCTCATTTGAACTTTATGAGTTGAATTTCATTTTTACAGCCTTATGTTTGCTGCCTCCTGGTGGCCAAAGAATCAATTCTTGCAATGTATAAATCTATTGAGTCTGTAACCTTTTAGTATACTTTAGGGCATTAGCAGTATGAATTTTGTTTAATTGAAATATCATGGATTATTTAATTGTGGATTAAGGGTTGACGTTACAGGTGATGCCACCAGTTCTGATACACTCAATCTGTTTTTATTAAAAGGCTATGTGTCACATTCCTTTAAAGTAGCTGTAATTAAACCTCATCTTATAAGAGCCCACTCTTGATCTGTAAACTACAGATCTGCGTAAACTACAGGTAAATATGCTTTTTATGACACATTAGGGCATAATATGTTTAAGACAAACTTGTTGACTAACAAAAGTATCTACTCATTGATTTATTATTCTGTTTCAGCTGCAAGTAGTAAACAAAAGTAAGAGGGAAAAAATAACTTTTAACCGTTCTACATTACACTTAAAATGTTTGTTTTTCTTCCTACCATTTCTTTATCATGCAGATGCAGATACTTTTATAGAAGGCTTTTATCTGTTCGTTATGTTGCATTTTAGCTCCATAGATTTCTCTGCAGGTCTGCAAACTAACTTCACAATGCGTTATTCTTAGTGTATCAGTATTTTCACAATATTTCTATGGATTTCTGCAGAGCTTGTAAAGTCCCAAAAAGATGATGTTTTTTTAATCTTAAGCATAATTATTATCTTGTGCACACAATATATAAAAGACATGGAATTTATGGGGTCCAGACTGAATTGCTTTCAGCTCTTGTCAAGCGTTGAGCAAAGTATAATTTCACAAGACTCATGATAATAATTCTGATTAAGCTTCAACATTCAGAACTATGTACTTATTATCATGTTTTATTTACAAAAACGTTTGTAACTAACAAGCTGATTACAATATGAACAGAACAACAACAAATGGGTTTTGTGTCAAAAGTGTCAAAAGTTAAACTAAACCAATTGATGTCATTTGTCTGTTGCTAATACTTATTTAGGATCATGTGGTAACCATGGTAACATTTAAGCGTATCAGCACGAGTTGACTGAAATAGCTCAACAACTATTGGATGGATTGCCATGAGATTTTGTACAGACGTTCATGTTCCCCTGAGGACTACTCCTAATGACTTTGGTGATCCCCTGACTTCTCCGCCTAGCTTTTCCTAGTGCCACTTATCAGGCGGACAATTTTCTCTTATTTGGCTGTCTTGACAACTACTGGATTGATTTCCAGGAAACACAGATACTCCAGAGGATGAATAATATATCTAGATTTGTAAGTTGCCACATTACTTGACTGTAGTAGCAGTAGTAGATACATCAGAAGTGATATATTTAGTGGTAATAGTAATACCAACACCTGCAGTAATAATAGTAATATATAATTTTAGTGGCTGGAATAGTACAAGCAGTAGTTAAAGTAGGTAATAATCATGAACCTCATTTTACGCATGCGCAAAGCGCCACTGAAGC
Organism: Gadopsis marmoratus; assembly: GCA_036023855.1. Lineage (NCBI taxonomy): Eukaryota > Metazoa > Chordata > Actinopteri > Centrarchiformes > Percichthyidae > Gadopsis > Gadopsis marmoratus. The sequence continues at coordinate 13,850 of JAVQJF010072928.1, forward strand.
AAATGGTATGAGAAGCGAGTGAAGTGGGTCGGGGCCATGGTCGGTACTCGACACGAAATTAGAGATTTGACTCTGTCTTGATCCGCACTCCAGTTCTGAGGATGTAAGTCAGCAGCTTGCGGTTAAATGCTGTTTTTGGCCATGATTTTTATAAACAGCTGGTGAAATTTATGAGGGCGATCCAGGAGACATAACATTACAGGATCTGCACAGCAACTTGGTACAGAGGCAGGGCTCTCCTGCTAGCAGCTAACTCCAGGTAGCGTAAAGTGTTAGCTATGTACATAGCTTTAATTAGTTTGAAATTTCAAACTACACAGTGACCACTTGCCTCCAGTGTTATTCGCGGTTGTATAACAGTATTTAGTTGTTAGCTATCAAACACAGTGGTCAACAAATTATTATGCGGTGGAACTGGCCATGATTTTAAAAAAAAAACACGCCTGCTAACCTCAAAGTAGCATGCTACGTTAGCTAGTTTGCTATCAACAATCAGTGCTAGCATCCATGAGTGCTAACTGGTGATTTTAGTAGCAAGTAGCTAGCAAATCCGAGGTCGTCATGTTTAATTTCCAGTTAGGATCTTCAAAATAAAACCACACTTGAAAGCAGTAAAATATTATACAATAAATATTAGTGGCCTGCCAATCCTCTTCTGAAATACATTGTGCGTAATGCACTTTACATTTAGATGTATAAACTAAATTAATTTCAATACATTTAAGAATGTTAAAATAATTATAATTTACTATCACAGACTGAAATGAAGTTAATCTGATGTGATGTGGTTTGGTGTACTTTGAGAGCTCCCATAGCCCGTTTTAGATACTTATTAACTTGTATGAACAACTTTGCTGTTTATCAGATAATCGTAATAGCCCTCCAACTGACTTAATAGATGTCCACGTATAAGTTTGTCAGCTGTTTCCTAATACACGATTTAACGGCCTTTGCCTATTTTGAAGGTGTGCGTACTTCCGATTAGCTTCGTTCAACTGCAGTAACCTCATGTAGCTTCCCTGAACTAGGGGCAGTCAGAGTGGCGCCGCTAGCTAAAACCAACCACAACTACTTGCATTTTATTTTTAACCTAGAATAAACAGTTCTTTTTTTAACTCACTTGCAAATGTAAAAAATGCTCCATCGTCATGTCATTAGGTCGTCGGATAGCTAGCCATTATCATTATGCAGCTAACAACTTCGTTAACTGGAACGTTATATTTTCTGACTCCTGCCTTCTGCCAGCCACCAAAACTCAAAACAGAAAGATTGTATATTTATCCGTTTTCGCTGGGAAAATAATCAGTCATCCGGATTTGCTTATTAAATCCCAAAAGTAACATGGCAGTAACTGACAGCCTACATTCAAAATAAACAGTTTCTTCTTGGTCAGTTCTACGCAAAGTTCCACGGTTCATTAGATACAGACAGCCACAACGTATGTCATCTAATACAGCAGCCCTGCAATAAATATCTAAATCACTGCAATCTTTCATGTATTTTACAATATTATGTTATGTTTTTGAGAACTCGCTATACAACATAACAGCACCACAAACTACAGCCTCCAAAACGAGCTTGAAGTTGAAATACCACCTTTCTAAAACAGTTTTCATCAAAAAAACGTCAATGTTATCCTCTCTCTTCAGATATTGTCACCTTTGGTTTGTGGTCACAGATCTGCCTCAACTACAGCTAAATTTCTTTTCATCAACCCCCGTAAAGAGCGTCCCGCCTGATTGTGTGAAATTGTGTCAACAGCATACATCTTCTCGGAACGTGTAGTCGGAGACCGAAGACAAGATGTCCATCACCAACACACCCACCAGCAACGATGCCTGCCTGAGCATTGTGCACAGCCTGATGTGTCACCGACAGGGTGGCGAGAGCGAGACATTTGCCAAACGAGCCATTGAGAGCCTGGTGAAAAAGCTGAAGGAGAAAAAAGACGAGCTTGACTCCCTCATCACGGCGATTACCACCAATGGGGCCCATCCCAGCAAGTGTGTGACCATTCAAAGGACTCTTGATGGACGGCTGCAGGTGAGATGGTGGTTATCTGGATCATTAATTAAATGCACACAGATGCATAAATATGAAGGCCGTTTCTGTTTTTAACATTTAGTATTCTATCAATCAAGTTACATTTTAACATCAAATAACATTTAGCCTCATAATAATTTTTTTTGTTTAATGAATTAAAACTAAACCCATGACAATCAGTTATTCAGCATAACATCTAGGTTTGCAACTAATGACTATTTTCATTATAAATTCATCTGCATGTTATTTTTGTCATAAAATGGCAAATAGATAACCAAAAACAATTCGTTATCAAATGGCAATTGATTTATTGTTTCAGCTCTAACAACATCCAACATGTGAGATGAGAAACCTGCCAATATAAACATTGCAAGCTGTGCACAGGTTAATTAGCACAAAAAATAAACTTTTTTTTTTCTTTTCTTTTTTTTTTTGAAGTGCAAAATTTCAGGAAATCTCTCAGCAGTAGACCAAAATTGTGCTGGAGCCATATTTAAAAGTATTTTGACCAGTGTGTATTTGTCTAGTTAGAGTGGTAAAAGAGTTGTATTAATAATAATTGACTTGTTTGACCTCAGCTGTAAGGACAGCGGACTTACAAATGAATAAACTCTTTTCTTGTATTCTTTCTCTGTGTTTTGTTGTTGTTTTTCGCAGGTGGCTGGACGTAAAGGGTTCCCTCATGTAATCTATGCCCGGCTGTGGCGGTGGCCTGACCTACATAAGAACGAACTGAAGCATGTCAAATACTGCCAGTTTGCTTTTGACCTTAAGTGTGACAATGTGTGTGTCAACCCCTATCACTATGAGAGAGTGGTGTCTCCTGGAATAGGTGAGTAACAGCAGGGTGACTAGGGGGTTCAATAGAGCCCGTTGAAATTCGAGATTCGGTACCAATATTTCAGTTCTCTGTTTGTTATAGTGAACTGAGACCAAAAGCCAATAAAGGAGGAAATTAATGTAAACCCTGTTTAAGTAATTGTTCCAGATGCCATTCGTTTTAGTTAGACTTATCCAACCCTCAGTTGCATCACTTAGGATGTTTATTAGCAATGCAGATAAGAGGTTGGCGTTTGGCATTGTCAGTGACCAGTTCCATCTCTTTATCCCTTTCCTTGGTCCACAGACTTATCAGGACTGACACTGACCAGTTCTGGACCCAGCTCAGCTCTGATGGTTAAAGATGAATACGATTTTGATGGACCGCAAAGTCTGCCCTCCATCGAGGGAGGGCACTCCATCCAGACCATCCAGCACCCCCCGTCCGGCAGCCGCCCAGCCCCTTCTGAACCATTTGCGACTCCAAACCTGCTCCCACCTGCTGAGGCCTCCACCTCTGCCTCAACGGCATCCTTCCCTGCCATTGCTGCGGGATCAGGCAGTAAGATACAGTTGTAAAATATTCCCAAGTGTTTGTCAGTCTGTTTGTCCTTATGTCTGTGTATGTTTTATGCTTTGGTTTTCACTGCAAAATCATTAATATTTAAAGGTGTTTTTGCTTCTGTTTTACGAATTGTTTCGGTGAGTGTCTGTGAAGGCAACAGCAGTACATTTGTGAGTTTGCTCTCTTTGTCTGTCCATCTGTGGATCTCTGATTTCTGTTCTCCTTTTCTCCTCAGGTGCCAGCTCAACCTGGTCCAGGAACAGCAGCTTCACCCCCAACATACCCCACCACACCAATGGTCATCTACAGCACCACCCTCCCATGCCACATCCGACGCACTACTGTAAGTACACACTGTTACTACAACTGTAGGTTAGTCCAGGGACAAAATCACACATGGAATGTTTTGCATAGTGGGTGATCTCTGCTATAATACGCTCTCTGTTTCTCTCAGGGCCAGTGCATAATGAGCTCGCCTTTCAGCCTCCTATTTCCAATCATCCAGGTGAAAACTCACAATCAAGTACATAAATAAGTACATAAATCCTGGACAGAATTTTCTGGACTGGTATATTAAAAAATTGTCTACATCTTATTTTACACATTTTGATCCCCACTTACTGCCCTTGTTGGCTGTCACTCATCCTTGATAAAGGCAGTGTTGTCAACTGACTTTAAATGTTTAAGATTCGATTAGCTATAAAGTTGTGTTAATATGCTCAGATTGAATGTCGACTTCAGATTGGCATAATAGCACATTTACAAGTTTCCTCACCTATAGCACGCAGTGCTGAAACAGCTGGTCAGTTGAGCAAACATACAGTTTTTAGTATTTTATTTTTAATGATGAAATTATTAAAATTAAACAAATTGATTCAAAATTGTATTGTTGATTAATGGTTATGAAATTAAAAATAACATTAGTCATTAGACTTTCATAAATGTGAAACGTTGCTTGGTTTTCTATATAACTTGAAAAGAAAAGTCACAAAAAAGCACTGACATCTGGTTCTTTTGTTTCAGCTCCTGACTACTGGTGCTCCATTGCCTATTTTGAGATGGACGTTCAAGTCGGGGAGACATTTAAAGTGCCCTCCTCTTGCCCCATCGTGACAGTGGACGGCTATGTCGACCCCTCAGGAGGAGACAGGTTCTGTCTGGGCCAGCTGAGCAACGTACATCGCACTGAGGCTATTGAGAGAGCAAGGTAGGTGGCCCTCAATATTCAGCTCAAAACCGTTAAATCCTTACTGCTAATGCACTTTCATAAATAACATTGCATTGTAAATTATGCAAAGAGAGCTTTTTTTTTTTTTTTTTTTTACATTTCAACCAGAAATAAGCTTCTATAATAACAACGGATAACATGTGACATCTTTGTCATTGGCGGTATCTTCAGATGTGCGTTGATGCAGAATATCCCAAATAAATAAATATCCCCAAATATTGGGTGACAATGCATTTCCATGTCTGTTTGGTTTGAGTATGTTCTGCATATCTACTGTACTTGACAGCCTTACCATAATATCAGCATCACATCAGCATTTCATTTAAGATAACCGCTAATAACAGTCACACAACGACACCTTCTTTACACTTGGTTCCTTATATTCCTTCCTGTTTGTTTAAAAGATACCCTGTGAACTATCTTTTTGCAACTGTAGAACAACATTTCACAAGCAGCCCCCTTTATAGTTTGTGTCTCTTACTCTACCAGCATGTTCACCGGAGTGTACATGTACGTAATATGGGTGGGGAGGGTGTGAAAAGCATTCAAGGCATCTGTGATGTGAAGCACACTTTAAAATTCAGCATATTTTGCTTGGCCTTAGGAATACAGACACTGTTTAGGTGAGAATCATTGAATGTAAACAACATTGGGGTTTACAGTGAAAACTCCACATGACACTATTATCACTCACATTCTTTCCCTGTGTCCTTTCTTCCTTCTCTCCCAGGCTTCACATTGGCAAAGGCGTTCAGCTGGAGTGTAAGGGCGAGGGAGATGTGTGGGTGCGATGCCTCAGTGACCATGCAGTGTTTGTTCAGAGCTACTACCTGGACAGAGAGGCGGGCCGAGCCCCTGGAGACGCTGTTCACAAAATCTACCCCAGCGCTTACATCAAGGTAGGGACACGGGTCATTGGACTGTAAATAGAGGACATCAGTAAAGGCTGACATTTTATAAAATGTTCTTTTTCCTCTTGCTGAGTTCAAGCTGCAGGCATTCTGCCCTTTTGTAACACTGGTTTTATACAACACTCATGCTTCCACAGTTTCCCACTCATGTCTCTCATCTTCACAAAGCCCAAGTCTTACTGATGTTCTCCCTGATTTGGCAGCCTGTGGTGATTACATTTGTCCTGTACCGGGGGGCTAATTGCTGCTGAAAGTACAGTAAAGTCTTTTCTCTCCTGCCAGGTGTTTGACCTTCGTCAGTGCCACAGACAAATGCAACAGCAGGCTGCCACGGCTCAAGCAGCAGCTGCAGCCCAGGCAGCTGCTGTAGCTGGAAATATACCTGGACCTGGATCAGTAGGAGGGATAGCTCCAGCCATTAGTAAGACACTGTGACTGCAAATACAGATGCACATTCACACATAGGGACTTCAGGAAATAGAGGCAGCGTGGCAGAAGTTCCAGCTGCCAATAAGGCTTGATGATGCACATATGGTGTAAATATTACTGCCAATGAGCAGCACGTGGGAGCTATGTACTTTCATATGAAAAGAACAGACGTGTTCAGACAGATGTTGAACCAAATCTTTCATTATTTTTTTGATTTTTGAATATTAGCAAGTGGTTAATAGTAGGGCTGCAACTATTTTCATTCTATTGATTAATCTGCAACTAATTTTCTTGATTAATCATTTTGTCTTGAAAAGTGCCTAGTTATGTGCAAATAATATTTAATTTATATAGCACCTTTCTTAACAATGTTACAAAGTGCTTTACAACAGGAAATAAAACCAGACAAGGCAGATAAAATAAGAATAAGGCCAAAGATCATGAACACAAAAGAAGTAAAGCTAATCAGCAAACTGAATAAAATACAATGAATAGGAAGTTGCACAGGTTAAATTAAAACCTCAATTAAACATTTCCAGTTAGTTGAGTTAATAGGAATCACACTTAATGAGCTTTTTAAATCTTTCTTTAATATAGTTTACTTGAATATTTCTTAATGTTTTGAATTAATCACACCGACCTGATTGCGACTCTCGTCTCTCCTCCCGTCTTCTCAGGTCTGTCAGCGGCAGCGGGTATCGGGGTAGACGACCTCCGGAGGCTGTGTATTCTCAGGATGAGTTTTGTTAAGGGCTGGGGGCCCGACTACCCCCGCCAGAGCATCAAGGAGACCCCCTGCTGGATCGAGATCCACCTGCACAGAGCGCTACAGTTACTGGACGAGGTTCTGCACACTATGCCTATAGCAGACCCACAACCTCTGGACTAAGGTCTTTACAACCGCAGCATACAGTGGCATCAGAAATTCTTCCTCAGTGAACTGTTTTGCGTGGAGAAGACAGTGAAACAGCTGTGACACTGAATCTTAAAAAAAAACTTTTCAGGTGTGTTTGAGGCACCTTTGTGCACTGTGGGCCCTACTTTTACTTTTTAAGTAAGAGTGACACTAAAATGAGCCAAAGCCATTTATTAAAGATATATTTATCTATGTTTTTGATAGATGGCTTTGATTTTTGATGACTGGAATAGAGAACTGTAGGACTACAAAAGGATGTCACAAATAATTAGTTATACCACAACATGCACATAGATGTCCTATTGCTCCCATGAAATTAGAACATACACCGACTACACAGTGTCCCTGGAGTCCACAACCACCGACTACTGACAGACTCACTGATTCACTGAACAAAACAAGAACATCTGAGTGCTGTACAGCTTTGGGATGAGATGCCGTACACAGAGGTTCTCCTATCCAGTGTCTGGGAACCAGAGTGCTGCTGGATTTCTGTTGTGTCAGTTTTCATTCAAGCTGTTGACAGACTGCTTTACACCTGGGATGACGAGCACGCTCAGTCAGTTGTCGGGCTGAATAATAGAAAAGCAGCAGCACTCTGAAACACGAGGGTCACTGTTGGACAGTGTTCAGGACACCCAGCCGGATCAGGTCATACAGACATTCACAGCCTTCCATGGATATTACAGAGATTGAAATTACATGCACCACGCCTAAGGCCGACTCTCAACCTCTGAGCTGAAACAGGATCAAGTCTATGGACTACTCAAGGTCAGGTGTTGTCAAACTACGGGTTTGGACATTGGCCTGGTCTGTGTCCAATGACAAATACCTTCTCCCACCCTTTCTCGATTAAACAAGACTAAAGGTGTGGACTAAAGGTAGAGCCCCCTTGTTGAGGTTTTGGACCATACAATAATGTTTCTCTACACATCACAGCTACATTAATGCAGGTTTTCTGCGGTGTTGATGTTGAATTGCCCATTGATGATACAATATATCTATTTTCACTGACTTCCTGTGATTATATCGTTTCTTCAGTCAAGTCAAATAACCACAAGTGATGACGTAGATGCTCATTTAAGTGATCAGTCATGATTGGTCACTTTCCACCACGGTCGCCTCCCAACTGTTTCAGGTATGTTACTGTTTTGGAAGACACCCTCTTAATGCTGTTGCAAATTATGAATCTCGTATGCCTTCTGTGAACTGCTTTTCCTTTTCTCACCATCACACTGAGAGCAATAACAAAACAGCTGGGATGCTTTTGGTTCACAAGACTGACGTAGGAAAGCAGAGAAGAGGCAGCGAGTTGATGCTTGATGTCAATTACAGTACAAAGGAACAGGGTTTATCAGTGTTTTGGCAAACCAAAGTACTAATGGCTCAGAAACATACCATAAGTCCATTACGATCATGAGATCCAGAAGTCCAGTCAGCTGATGGACTTGGCCCCAGTTACGTTCATTTGGAGGTTTCCTTATTTGAATTTTAAAGGTAATCATGTTTTTGTGTTCATCTCAATTTTGTGGACTTTTATCTCCAAGCATACCTACCAGTCTCTCCACTCTAGTTGAGAATCATTGTACTTAAGTATCTTATGACTTGCAGCCCACTTATATAGTACTTGATCCAGGTCTCTTGTGTATAGTTTACTGACAAAGATAAGAGAAATTAAGACAGTTTCTCAGCAATATTGATATATTTTCTTGGTTTTATTTTGTTACTTTTATTAATTGATTTGTATTATATTTTTAGCACTTTACTTTTTCTTCTTGTTTTTAATTCAATAACCCTCATTTTGAGGTAGTTGTCTTGAGATATGTATAAAGGAGTGAATAGGTTGGTTTATTTTTTATGTAGGATTGTATTGAAAGCATATGTAACACTAAGACTGTGTTTAAAATATGTTCTTGCCCTTTCGCTCTAGGCATTTACACACATCTGTAGGGTTTCTTTTGGCTGTTTGAGTTGCAGCCTTTTTTTTTTTTTTGCATTTTTTCTTCTTTTTAATCCATGTAAATAACTTTGTTTTTGAAATGCATGTCAGTGTTTGCATGAATTATAATGGCAAATTAGACCCTTTTTAAAGTACATCCATTCTCCTGCATTACATAGGGAAACTGGACTATCGGAGGAGAGTAGAAACCAGCACCTGCTGTATACTGGTGTGTTGTGTGTTGCTGGTTCATGAGAAAAGCATTAAAGGCACACAGAGGGGAAACTGCATAGTCAAAGCTGATGTAAATGATCCAATTAAATTATGTAAACTCATTGTTGAAGCTCCTAAAGAAGGCAACTTGTCACCAAAAACCTAATTTTGTATACACTGCTCAGCCATAACATTATGACCACTGACAGGTGACGTGAAGAACATTGATTATCTCGTTACCATGGCACCTGTCAGAGGGGGGGGGCATATATTGGGCAGCAAGTGAACATTTTGTCCTTGAAGTTGATGTGTTGAATCAGGAAAAATGTGAGCGACTTTGACAAGGAACCAAACTGATGGCTAGACGACAATCTCCAACACTGCAGCTCTTGTGGGGTGTTCCCGGTCTGCAGTAGTCAGTACCGACCAAAAGTGGTCCAAGGAAGGAAAACCGCTAAACCAGCGACAGGGTCATGGCCATGGCTCATTGATGTGTGTGTGTGTGTGTGTGTGGGGAGCGAAGGCTGGCCTGTGTGGTCCGATCCAACAGAACAACTACTGTAGCTCAGATTGCTGAAAAGGTTTGCGGTTTGTTGCTTGTGTAGCTGCAGGCCGGTCAGGGTGCCCATGCTGTCATAATGTTGTGGCTGATTAGTGTAAATACAACAAATGCCATTAGGTATTGCGTGAAAGTACAAGCAATAGATGATATATAGTGGCGTTCAGAAATAATTTGATCTCAAGCTCCCTCCTTTTCTCATCCCTGCTCTGCATGTGATGCATTCTTTCTCAAATTTTTAAGGACATTTATAATGGATCACACACATTGATTAGAAATACAAATTTTACTTACTCACCTCATGTTGAGACTCACAACCCATCTGATGATTTTTTTTTTTGCCACATCAAACGTCCGTACAGTTAATTCTTTCTGGCCATCTGTTAATATAACTATATGACAAGACTTATTTTTAAATGAATTTGTGTTTGTGTTTTGCTTTGTCCCCCCTCTCTGTCCCTTTGTTTATTTCACTATAATTTGAATAGCGTTATATAAAGGTTTCTCTTACATCAGGGATTAAAAGAGTCCAATTTTGAGATTTATTTACATAATTATGAATCCGATTGATCAAATGGCAGGTAACAGGATATTTTATGATTATGTGTTGCTGAAAGAAACTGATGCTGAATCATGTCTGGAGAAATTGTTATTTTGCTGTGCTTTAAGGTGGACAGATGTTTTTATATTACTTGCAGTTATTGTAGGAGCCTGAAGACACTGCTCAAATGAGTTGATGTTGACTACTATGACAGATTGCAGATATAAATTTGACCTGTATTTCTTATGTGAGAGTCTGTAATTAAACATGGAGTGATATTCTCTAAGTGGTGACCCTTTTTATTTTCTCAAAAGGGTAGCAGGTTTACAAGGGTGAAACTTAAACATTGTTGTATTTAATATTTAACTTTCAAAGGCTCATGCAGGTGTTTTCAATTATTACACCTCCACTCAGGTTGAAATTGGGTGGAGCTATACTGGGAGTACACAAGTCACCGAACTCGGGAAACCAGTAAACCTTTTTCCACAGCAGTCATTTTGACACGTCATAGCAGGAAATAACTGGGAACATAATAGTTAACAATGATGGCTGCATTCCATGTAGGTGAGGTCCTGGTGTTATGCATGCTGGCTCACTGGGACACTTGTATTGTTATTAATTCCTGCTCTGACGTGTGAAAATGACATATACATGAACGCTGATGACTTTGTCATTCAAGCATAACGTCACCCACTTACAACCTAAGTCTGATCAACATAAACTCACCTTTGTGGGTGTGTTGGGCCTTTCGCAGATTAGTCATAGATGCGCTGTGTGTTTCAGCTCCCAACTACAGGATCCGTCCCAAATTTGTCCAAATGACATTTGCATGTGTTAAATATGTATTGTAACATCTGACGGAATCACAGCAGCGTCAACTGGCCTGTGCCTCAAAAGGAGTTTAAATTATTGAAATCCTGACCCCACAAACTACAAGTTAGCATGCACATATTCCCCACAGTGATCTGCCATATTTTAAAAGTTGTCACCAATAAAAAGTGTGTTCCTGTTCAGCATGTAGGTGATGGGAGTCCCGAGGTGTGAATTTGGGCAACATGGTTCAGAGTGTCTTGGAAGATTTGCCCAACTACAAGCGTCAAACTTGCACTTCTGTAGCTGTCCCTGTGATGTGTCAATATAAACATTTATGTTGGAGAAGCAATGACATGTAGAACCACAACTTGATGAGACAGGGACTTTTTCTTGTGGTAGGAACTATACCTCTTTCACAAAGTGTTTTCACAAACAGATCAAAATGGTGGCAGCATTACATTCACCAGTGATTTAAATTTGCAAGTCCTACAGGGCTCTCATATGGGCCATTTTTTTTATAGAGAAATTATCATGTTGCAAATGTGAACTGGTTCCTCAAGAAGCAGTGTCACGTTCCTAACATCCTGAAAAGGTTCCCATAGAATATGAAAGAAGAGTATAAGCACAAACATTAAAACACAGGATTAATCACAGTAGTCCGACATGGCTTTAAATGAAACCGTCTTTATTAAGTAACTTTAATATCAGAAAAATAAAACTCTTAAATTCTCTTTACAGCAAATATATAATATCAGTGCTTTGGCCGCAATAACTTAAAAGGCCATTATAAAATATAGTCTGCTTTTAAACTCCTGACTCGATTTGAAGAATTTATATGCCATAAGACTCCCCCTACATATACATAACAAAAGTGTAGTAAAATTAGCAAATACTTTGAACTGTTGGTACATCTTAATGTATGTATTTATATGTATAGATAATCTAAGATACATTTTACAGTATAACCTTTCTTAATTTGGTGGCGTACAGACATTGACAGGCAGCTTGAATCCTTGGCCTTTTTACAGTTGCAGTGTGACGTTTTACATTGGCGGTAGATTATGACGACATGCTTGTGATGCACATTCCATTTTCCACTATTTTAAACAGCAGCTATCAATACTATTATCAATACTGTAAACTAACTTTAACTAGACTATGAAGCAGATAGCATTGACACCCTCCTGCAACATTTCTGGGTTTCCAACTCTTCATTCACTTGAAATCACTCAGAAATAAAATGTTTTTAAAAAAAATTTAAAATCTTATTGTAAACATTTTAATATAGATATATTTATGTATATATATGAAATGTAACAAAATAAAAATAAGTTCTGTATATTTATCAGTCATTAACTGTAATATTATATAATACATACACAAAAATGTCAAACTGAGGGCTGACAGTGTATTGCGTTACCTCTGAGAGAAAGAGAGCAAAGAGAGATCGACCCTTCGTAGAGCTGAGAGAAGTCAAAATGGGAATGAGAGAATACCAGAGGAGGCAGATGGGGGGGGGGGGTTGCACTTTCAGGACTCGTTTGGTGCCATTTCCTCAAGAAAGCTCAATCCTTGAAAAGAGGTGATATTCAGGGAACCGAGCTAAGCGATGGAATAACTCCTGAATACTGTTTACAGCTGGAATGCTAAAGGGACTGCAGTCCAATGTCCACACAGTAAAGCAACAGTATTGACCTTATGTAGTGTCAGCACAGTCCAACATGAAATCACTCCCGCTGCTTCCCCTTCAAAATGTCCAACTCATTCAATCCTGTAAAACAAAGTCTAGAGACACTGGTGATTAAAGCTAAGATTGGAGATGATTTCCACCCATTTGTACCTTTTCTTCACTTTTTAAAACGGAGGGACAGACAGGTGCACACGTTGGAAATGGGAAAATAAATCTGAATGTTTTTGGAGTCTCATCTAGCCAATACTGTGATAAGATATGGGGATGTCTGTGCTTAGTGCAAATGAGCTGATAAAACATGAGAAGCTAAGTCTGTACCATTGAAACATCTCATTGCATTAAAGCAGGTAATGAAAGTTAAGCCTGACTAAAATGTCTGTCTACAAGTTTAAGCCCAAGTTTGTTTGAGCTCTGTAGTTAAAACCAGAGGAGTTAAATTTATCTAGTGCTTCCTCGAGTTGTTAGAGCATTTTTGCATAGGCCTGGTAGACAAGACATGGTATTAAATAAAAGCAAAGTATTTTGCATCCCAATGGAATTTTGCTGACTGCTTACCAACAAGGACACTACATCACTGTGACGAGTGATAGTGTTGTCACTGACATTCAAGTGAAAGAAAAGGATACTACTAAGATGGATGAAAAGTAAGCAAACCATCTGTACAGTGTGGGGATTTGTTCCAGCTGTCGTCATAGCAGAGTTTCATGGAATATCAGCTCTTTTAGCTCCCTGGTGAGGTTGAACTATCATTTAACCATACATATACCATCTACTAAAGTGACTGCGATACAGGGGAGGAGGAATGTTACCAAAGGTACGAGCAGTGCATATCTTTGACTGAAAACCACCACATGGTTTCCCAAACAAGGACGTAGTCAAGAAACAAAAAAGGCAAAAACAAAAAAAAATACACAATGAGACGGAGGAAAATATGAAAACAGAAATAAACTAAATGGGAAGACAATAGGAGCTAAATACTTTAGAAAGGCTCTAGAAGATAGGAAGCAAAAGAAAACATCCCTGTGATATAACCTTTTTTCAACCAGGATTCATTTAAGAGATTGACAAATACATTAAGACCTCGATCTGTCAGCTTGTGTTCTTTTGAGCCAAAAATCTGGATTTGTAGATAGTGTTGTCAGTTAATTACAGGCTTTCCAAAAAGGCCACAAGTTTGTTTTAAGACAGAGCAACACTGTGTCCACTGAACCAGTTGTTTCTTTTTGTTTACTCAGCATGGAATTAGGCACAAGTTTACCGTAAACATTTTTTTTAAAAGTAGAAACAGAAAGCAATGTGGCGATACTGAATTGGTGTGGCATCCTGGTACTCTACAAAAAGGAGTTACCCACTTGTTGGCTCTAGTCTGGATAAGAGGGAAACCTGAGGCAACAAGAGGTTGCCATTGGAGTGTGTTAATCTTTGAAATTGTGGGTTTGACCCACTTGGTGTTTTTGCATCTGTATCAATATGCTGTTAATATCAGCGATGCTCCGATTGGAGATTTATGATCTGGAGCATGTAAACGGCAAATCCTGTTTAAAATAGCATAGATACACTTAGCTTGCATCATAATATTCACGCAAATGATCTGGGATAGAGTGGCATTTGTAAATGATATCCTGTTTACCACAGTAGGCATTCATATGTAAACATGCTCAGCTCTTCTTTCTTCCTCAAAGTTTCCTGCTGTGAGCACAATCATTGAGGGAAAGGGGCCGGGCCATATTTCAGCACATAAGAACAACTGTAGCAGCAAAAAAAAATTCTCTAAAAAAAAAAAATGGATAAAACCTTTGAGATGTAGACAAAAACAAAACACTTTGACCCAAAAGCCAACATCATGTATCTAATAGAATTCAAAGTACATTAAAGTTTTTAATAAAATGTAGGTAGAAACTAATAACTAGATGTTTCAGGGAGAAGAAAATGTAAATCAAAAATCATGTTGACCAGAAAAAACAAAACAAAAAACATCCCACCCCACCCAATGCTACACAGAGGGTTTCCAACCCTCCCATTGAATGAAGACTCGCAGGCACATGAATAGGCTGAACACCCTAACCCATGGCCTAGATACAGATAATTCCATATTCACCTATTCTTCCTCACCATTGTCAACCAAACACCAGCTTGGACAAAACTGCTGTGAGGATACACTTAGACACTGATTTGGGGTCAGTTTTGTAGTTTCCCCACACATGTTATGAGTTGGAAGTGTTGGGAGACTGATTCCTCATCAGCCATCAAGGGTAAGGGATTAAAATCACATGTTGCGGAGCTGAATGGCCTGTGTAACCGGGGACTGGCACACAGGGCAAACAGCATCTGGACCCTGGCATATGTGGGTGGCACAATCTAGACAGAAGAGGTTATGGCCGCAGGGAACCAAGGCAGCGATCACCTGGTTATCCATACAGTGGATACATATCTCCTGTCCTCTCCCTGCTGATCCGAGCCCCAGTCGATAGGAGAGGGAGGATTCAGGAGGGGAGGAAGAGGAGGTGGTACTTTCACTGGAGGAGGAGAAGGCCGAGCTGTAAGAGGGGAACCTGTGGGCATCGAGGGTCCCAGACAAGCCAAAACGCCCTCGGTGAACACGCTGGGCCTGAGGGTGCTCCAAGGCTTCTGTCCCAGAGAGGGTTGGCGAGAGCCGGGGCGTCCCAGGCTGACTGGTCTGGAGACAACGATGACAACAGTTATTAGATGACCATCACCGTAAAAAAAATATAACATCTTAAAACCAAACAAAACTAATGTTTTTTAAATTTCAACGACAACATGGTTCATTGATGTATTTTCTGGGCTGTTAGTGTCACTGCACAAACCTTTTGTCCTTGTTCTTTTCAGGGAAGGGTCGAAGGTTATCAGTAGATACAATAGTAACTGCCACAAGCCATTAAGGTCACTCAGTGGAATAAGCAAGCTCACAAAATGTATGTACAGCAACACAGACAGGCATGTCACCATGAATATTTAAAGGGCCTTAATTTTTCAGTAAACTGTGACATCGAGGCACATGTCAATCAGGTAAACTTGGTACATGAGACAATCAATTGGTGTATGTATAACTGTAATTGTAATCACAGTCATGATACTTAAATTTCCACACCAAACACCCACCGCATATAGTCTACAAGCAAAAGCTCACACTTAAATTACTTTAAACTATGGGATGGTTCTTTAATGTCTGCACGGGAGGCCATACACTGTATGTTCCCGTTGAATTTCACCTACCTGAGACTGACGCACATCGAAGGTCTGGGGGGTTTGGTGGTCCACAAAGGGGCACCAGATTTGTGGCTGTGTAGCAGGGTGCGAGGCTTGGGCAGTGGAGATGGTTAACGGGTCAAATCCTGAGGAGGAGCCTCCACCTCCCAGGCTGACCAGCTCCTCTGACCCCACAGGAAGAAGGCCATCACCAAACCAGAAACTTGCACTGCCCCCATTGCTGTTGTTGTTGTTGTTGTTAGCATTGGCATTAAATGCACAGGTCGGGCTGAAATCTGCCATACGGTTACCATTACCGCTGCCGTGGAAAGAATCAGCTGAGCTGGAGCCGCTGCCCAGGGAACTGGAGCTGTCGTTGCGGTAGGTGGAAGACATCCTGACACCAGTGTTAATATTGCTATTGATTCGCTGAGTACCGTTCATGCTCATTGGCAGCAAGCCACCACCAGCACTACCACCCGGCGATGATGCACCAGCATGAAGCCACCCAGCCTCTCCCAGCCCAACTGGTGTTGCAGAACTCTCAAAGCTGACGTCTGTCCCATTGAATTGAAAGTCATTGTTGTCTGCACCTGGAGCCTCAATGCCTCCACAGGTTCCTGTGCGGAGGGCGATGTGCGCCTCTATCTCATCCCTTGCCCGGTCCACATTCTCCGGCATCCCGGTGACCTCGAACACCGGCTCTTTGTCACGGCTCGGAGTCACGATGTAGGTGTGGGTCTGTTGCTGAATACGTTTGATGGTTGCCCCTGAAAGATGTGACCAGACCAAGACACCAAGTTTAAATTACTGCTCAGTGCACCATTAAATTTAGTTTCACACATGTGTGACCATTCCTGAGGAAAATACATCCGAGTATAAACAAATGGCACATGGAAGAAGAGAATAGGAAAAAAAAAAAAGGTGTCAAAAGCAAAGTGTAGTATTAATGGTGCTGAATGCATTAGCTGGAGAAAATTTGAAAGAAAAAAACATAACAGATCTGTGTGCTTTATTGTCATTTCTTAAATACAGCTTGACTTCATCACATTAACAGCATTATACATATATTTTCAGTAATTACACTTGTATATTTTCTAACAGTGATAAGTGACATTGAAATTGGGAGAAGCACAGTTGCGCAATAATTATACCACTGATCCTGATGACTCAGCTGGCTGAAGCGACATGCCACCCAACCACAAGACCATGAGTTTCAGTCTAGCGTAGGAACCTTCTCAAATGTCAATTCTATCTACTTGAAAAGAATGTCTTACATTTCCGTTTAACATTTGGCTCCATGGAAAGCATTTCAAAACAGAGAAGCACAGAAACAAATCCTGGAGTGCATTCACAAAATGATCGTGCCACAGTTAATGGGTAAGTAACAGACACTTTTTATCTCAATGCTTGAAAAAAAACTAATTCTGAATATTAAAATTCCACACTGCCTCTTGCATATGTGTGGCACAGCGATTCCTCACTATAATCAAATCTGATGTAATTTTGACTTGTTACCTCTCCCTCTCCAGCCAAATGGAGCACGGTTGAGAACCGCTGCAGTTCAATTTACATATCAACCCCAAGGCTTTCTGACACCGAGGTGGTAACGTCAACAGGACATGGGGTTAAAGGCACCGTCAGAGCAAAATGTTACCATCTAGTGTAGAGCTGAGCATATTAATACTCTTTCTGAAGCTACTCAGAAAGAAACCAAAACTTGTTATGTATGGGCTACTTACAGCAATGTGGATTGTGCGTTAGTCAGAAATAAAGCAGAGCGTTACTTTCAAAGTAAGATAAAATCACACGTTTCAAATATATTGCCTTAATGTAAATACTTGTGCTGTTCCTTCCATTGTGTAAAACAAATCTAAAAAACAGTTAAACTCTGCATGATGAGCCTGATGAGGAAATGAGATTTCTTGTGCAGTTATGAAAAATGATTTGTCTCAAATTACAGTTTGGTACACAGGTATGTTGTCTAGCTTTGTACAAGCTTGTTGTTTTTCCATTCACGCTATAATTCACTGTGAAAAGAAGTTCCAAAGCTGAAATCTCAGTCTGAATGAATTAAAAAAGACCCACCTTTGGGACCCACAACCAGGCCTACAACACGATATGGTACCCGCACCTGTAGGGTTGAAATGACACGGTTTACCTATACGCACACACTTTAAAACAAAGAGAGCCTCTATGAAACAAATGGGCTTGCATGGTAACATACACAACACCTGGTTATTAGAACCAAGGCACTTAAAGATATGAAACAGACATTCTTATGCAGTGAATCACATCAACACTGAATAACACCATGACTCATAATTACGTGTTTGCCGACCTGAATGGTCGTCTGTCCAGGTAGAGAGGGGGTCCCTGGACCGGTTACAGCAGCCAGAGGGCCCGTCTTGTTTCGAGACGCTCTGATGAGGGAGAAGTGCTCGGCTGCAGACAGGATCTCCCTCTTAGCCATGGCCACATCTTCTTTGCGCCCTGTCACAACAAAGACAGGCTGCTCTCCCCTCACTGGTGTCTTAATGTAGGTGTTGGTTTTGCCTCGAAGTGCCTTAATCTTACAGCCTGTTGGGGGGGGGGGGTTAAATACAGGAGAGAGTTGGATTATTTCCAATTATATTACATACACGTATTAAACTCTGATTATCAGTATCTCCAAATTGAACCAATACAACATCATGGCACATGCAATTTCAGTTTCCAGCAACTAATGCAATTTAAAGGTTGCACGGCTTATAAATTAAATATTCCTTTCAGCTGTGGTTGGGAGTCCAGGATCATTACCAGAGCCATTTCCTGTTGTTGTCAACACTGCAGTCTGTGCAGCCCCCCCCCAACTGGTCTTAAATACGACATAATAACACTCTCCCAACCCTGCCTTTCAGCTATGTAAAGTTTATGTAAAAAGACCAGATAAAAGGCGTTGGATATCAAAGAAACGCCAGTCGTGTTTAGTGGAGCGCATAAGCCTTATGTCATGTCACGGAGCTAACTATAACCAACTGATGTGGCGAAGCAATGGTGCTCTGCGTGTTCTCTCCAGCGAGACAAAGTCAAGCCTGGTTTAGCGACACAAGACGCGGCCGAGGACAGGCTCACTGTCAGCGAAGCACTGACAAAACAGCCTGAATACAGGCGAGCTGTCGAACCGAGAGCACACAAGAGGGAACTGCTGGTTGATAAAACTTGTGATGTAAACTTTTGTTTGAGGGTGTTGTTGACCCAGTTAGCAGCAGCCCCAAGCTAGCTGGTTCCTAGCTAACGTTAAATGTTGGGAAGATTATAAAATGACAGTTCGGTTTAATTATAGATATGTTTAAATGTTTATGCTGTACAGAACTTGTCAGATGCCACATAAAAAAAAAATTTAATGTATAAAAATGTTTACCAATTATGTAAAACAGCGTGTATTCGTTCATGATAGTGTGGGAGGCAAGTTCACCTACTGGTTAGCTAACGTTGGTTCTCACTGGCGACAAAATAAACTTCAACTTAGCAGCTATGTTCTGTCATAACTCGGCATTTCTTTACATTACAACATTACGTTGTAATTATTTAATTACTGCGTGCATTTCCTTGATTTTGTTCTTGTGTGTGTTGTTTTGCTGACTTTACTGCTGCCTGAACCATCTTCCCACCAAGTTCCGTCCGAACTCCCATTAGCAACTTAACGTCAGCTAATGGATGCGACCAAAACCATCAGAAAGGCAACAAAGACTCACCCTGCCTGCCCACAATCTCCGCGACGTGCTCGGAGCTCGGCACGGCCACGCACTCTGTCGTGTTGACGCTCTTTCGCCGACTCAACAGCGAAGGCTCGGCCTCATAGCCCGACTCCCCGTACACGCCGGGCGGTAGCATCGCCATGCTGCTAGCCGGTGGTACGGCGCTGCCGCCGACCCCAGGGACATCCCGGTCGTCTCCGTTGTACAACAAGACCGTCTCGACGTGCGGCGGCTCCATCCCGGACGGCATCACGGTGCCACCCGGCCCCGATGGTAGGTGTTGGTGGCGGTGGGCCTGCGCTAGCAACGAGCTACTGGTGCAGCCCGAGAAGTCGGCAACTTCTTGCTCTTCATCCTCGGGCACCGCCGTTATGTTCTCTCCCGAGGGCGGCCGGTGCAGAGGCTTCAAGTCTAGGACCGTACCGTGGAGGTTGAAATGAGAAACAGAGGGGAGCTGCTGCTGGTGGTGGTGATGAAAGGGGAGGCTCTCGTCTGCTTGTTCGGGGGTCTGGCTCTGGGTGCCGTGGTGCTCCTCAAGGCCCATGCCGGCGAAAGCGTGCATTAGCGGCGGTGGAACCTCGGACTCTCCCTCCTCGGCCTCCAGCAAAGACGTGCTACTAGGCATGATGCAAAATCTTTATAATATTGCCGTTAACCGGTAATCGATACGAATAACGACTCTAATAAGTTTTGGCTTACAAAAAAATAAAAAGCGACCAGCGCCTGTTGGCTGAAATGTGTGGCTTTTGTTTTGTCTTTCCAGCTCTCCATGCAGCCCTCCCTACACTGCAATCTCGTATTGCTGGTTCACGCGAGACTTTGGTTTGGGGTCAGACGTGTATTCACGACCGTCAGGAAGACGCACTCAGCGCGCATAATTCGTTATTATACTGGTATAGTAATACATAAGTGCCCTGCTGCCATGGGTTAGGCTTCAGCCAATAGACACAGCCATTGTGACATTTACACTACACAGAGTTGTACAAGGAGAGACCAAGGAGTGACTTATTATAATGCTTAGCCTGAGGGCAAGGACAGTAGATATCAGCAATGCAGAAGCAGCCAATAGGACAATGTGTGTCTGACTCCATGTCAACTACCATGGATGTATGCTCAGGCCATAGGACGTGTCCAAAGATGCTTTTCTGCTAATTGCAACTAGATGCTGTTTTGAAGACTGAGTAGGACCACAGCCTTATAGGACAACACATTACCCAACTGACCAACAGTGATTGAGCTTCCACGGAGTTGATATAGAGATTGTCCATTCGTGCAAATAACCAGTTGTCCAACTGAGACAACATGAGCAGTCTGACAACACTCCTACCCTCAGCCCTCTACAGGAAGGAACGAACTTCATCCTCACTAAGGACTAGGAAGTCTGTGGACTGCCAGACATACAGTGACTCTGTGGTGGCAACAACCACTTTTTATGCAGTGGTCTGGGCAAGTGGCATCTCAGGTGCAAATTGTATTACTTACTGTACTACACACTTTCTGTGGACATTATCATCAGTATCTTGTCTCATAGCCACAAACATCTCATAGGTCTCATAATAAAAAGAAAAAGGTATCTTGGACACTGCCAAAAAACTGTGCCATAACTGGAGGCTATGCATAATGATTCTGATTATGATTCTGGACTTCTGCTAAAGACTGAAATAATTTATAATTTTGTATTTATAGATTTTTGTTGTTGATTTAAATACGTTTTCAATATACCGGCCATTTCAGTACATTTATGGTATCGTGTAAAGTGGCAAACACAACATTTTTCAGGGGCAGTATTACATTTAACCAGTAGCAGCCACGTTAGTACCAAAAACGGAGGATACACTGTCCAAGTATGTAGACGTGTCCCACGTGATCTCACAAGCGCTCCTCCTCTTCTTTTTTGACCAATGAGAGAGAGGAAGAGGGCGGGCTTTTTCAGATGACAGCCAATGCCGTGTCACGGTTGTAATGCGTTACGTAGCATTAGTCGCATCCGGTTGAGCATTTTGTGGTGGTGAGTAGCTAATGGTTACTGAGACAAAATAATGAATTAAGAAATGTTAATGTTTGAATTTGCTTTAATTTCAACTACTATACTGCGTCCATAAAACACGAATACACTTGTCATACGAGAATGTTACAAATTGCAAGTGGCTTTCGGTATCTAAAATGTAAAGGGAAGCCATCTAGCTAGTTAGCTTAAGCTAACAAGTTGTCGCTAATATCAATGTCCGGGTTTGCTTTGTCACCATTTTTGCCACCCTGGGTGTTGATTTTAGTATGATGTCTGCTAATGTTTATTTCGGCAGGTCCGCTCAGGTTATCACTTTGAAGCTTGGCTCTCGGTCTTCAGGATGTACGGATCATTTCGGGTGCTGTTGCAGGTTCTGTGGGCCCAGCTTCTCTGTGGGTGGGTGCTGGGCTCCGAGCTAACTTTTGAGTTGCCAGACAATGCTAAACAGTGTTTCTACGAGGACATCATTATTGGCACAAAGTGTACCCTGGAGTTTCAGGTGCGTGGATCTTCCTTCGTCCCTCATCCAATCACCCTAATGGGGAGTCGTCCAGACAGTCCTCTTGCAGGCAATATCAGGTTTCAAAGATGAACGCCCTAGGGCTGGGAGCAGCTTTATATTGTCAGACTGATGAATACAAACCTTTTAAAATCTCTCTCGCACACAAGTGTGCTCATTGCATTAAGGGTTGTTGACTCCAACAGGTAGATTTATACCTAACAAGCTAAATTTCTGTCTCTGTGGGTAGCATCATTTACATCTGAACGTTGCACCCCTAAGTATTCTCCCACATGTGAGAGTTGTGTGCCTGTTTTTGCGGTTTGTCTAAGTTTTGTTTAGATATGCTGCAGGGTTTTATATTATCAATGTAACAGCACAGTTTTGCAGTTTTCCTTAGGTTTGTTATTTCTATAACAAGCTTAAGTCGCCAAACAATATCAAGGTATACTGTATATTTAAGCAGTGTTTGACCTTTTTAGCTTTCATTTAGATGAATCTTTATTGAAATTAGATTGTCAGACCCCCATAGGCCTACTTTTTTACCTTTCTTCAAGGGTTGAGTGATAATTAATTATTACTTATATTACTTAGTCTCCTCATGAATTGTATTGTGACATAATTATATCGATATATTGTCATTCAGTTTTATGCATAAATAAAGCTAAAATCTGTCACAGTGTGAGATAATAATTGTTGAGGACATATATTTAGAACATTATAGGATTGTGTTGACTAATTTAAATGTGACAATCGTGACATGAGTTTTGTCCCCATTGTCTTCCCTTCTTCTTTGTCTCTGGACAACTTAACACAATTAATAATGGCTTGAGAGAGAGGGGAAACAAATGTGTCATCATGTTACTGAATAAGATGGCCCTCCTGTCTTTATGGTTTCCCAGGTTGTAACCGGTGGCCATTATGATGTGGACTGCCGTTTGGAGGACCCAGATAGCACTACACTCTACAAGGAGATGAAGAAGCAATATGACAGTTTTACCTTCACAGCAGCAAAGAATGGCACCTATAAGTTCTGCTTCAGTAATGAGTTCTCCACCTTCACACACAAGACGGTTTACTTTGACTTCCAGGTGGGCGATGACCCGCCACTCTTCCCCAATGAGAACAGAGTCACTGCTCTCACCCAGGTGAGCTGTGTGTGTGAGGATGCACATGCTTATGCATTTGCATGGTTGTGTGTGACAGAGTGAGTGTTTCTTTGGGTTTTTTGGAGTGAATAGCAAAAGATTGTATACATGCTTTTTACTTTGTGTAACTTGGACATAAACCCAAATTTGTTTTATTTGATTTGATTTTCCAGACAGCATCTGGTTCAGCATGATATGACATGTGGTACAACTAACACCTTTTCATTTCCTATTACTACATGCCATGTAGTTTTGTGACTTCTGCAAATTCCCAGCCAAGCTCCACTCCACCCAGGGTAAGAGCAGGATGAAAGAGAACACACAGCAATCAAAGTCCAACTCCACATACAGAAAATGCAAAGCAATGGCAGCTACAATGTTATTTACAACAGCAGCTATATTAATAACAACAGCTACACTAATAACGACAATAGCAGCAGCAGGCGGTCCGCATTCACTCGACGTGACCCGTGTTCATCCAGACTGCGCAGCACCACGTCTCGGATATCCAGTCTCCACACACAGAGAGAGAGACACAGACTGAGACAGACACAGGCAGATATACACCCATCAATAGACACAGACAGACAGACACAGAGACAGAAAACACAGACAGACAGACATACAATGAGAGAGACACAGATAGGAAGACACGGAGAGAGAGAGACAGAGAAACACAAACGGACACGGAGAGAGGGAGAG